>RXPK01001577.1:0-85037 GCA_004143645.1 Protaetia brevitarsis
ATGGTAGATACATCGATTCACAAAGAAAACCCCCTTCGATACCAGATATATTATTATATAATATGATTTAATTGTTTTGACTTCACGAAAAATAAAACAGTTTTTAAAGGTGTTTTTATGAACAGCCATCTCTACTCCATTCTCCCCAACTCATTTATTTCACACGAACTACACTGAATCTCCACCCTTTTGAAATATTATCGAAACCTAGCAAACCATACAGTTACCAGACGATAGACTTATACATCTAATTACCACGACTACGGTGCAAATTAATTAACACCCAAATATATATATTGGATTTACAAACAGGTGTATACATAAAATAATAACTACATCTATTATGGTTGGTGGTTCATCCTACGTATCACAATAGATATCGATCATTCAATCACACAATCTTGACTGTGGGAGCAATGCTTTCGTATATCATATCTCAAAACTCACAAGCTAAGTACTACGTAGTATCAGATGGACTGGAATGGAGTATAGTACATTGGGGTGTAACACCATATACCATTATCTAGATAATCCAGCTGTTATTGGCCTTGGAAATTGATAGATGAGGTAATCTCTTGCAGTAATTTTTTTTTTAATTCAGGAGTATGACGATCACAACTTGACCTGTGCTGTTACTTATGCCGTTGCTTCTCTTGCTTTCGCCCGTAGAACGCATCGGCACGGAAGGGACAACAAGAGGATTGCTGCCGCTTCTTTAAAAAAAAACGTACAATCGTTGAGAGCGACGTTTTCTGCATTCGCGATAGCACGCGAAGGAAGGAGCGAATTTCTTGCTTATTACAGCATCATTGTAGGTTTTATGGTTGTTACCGTTTGAAAACAATTACGATAAAATGCGCTTTTTTGCTAATCTGCTTTAAACGTTGATCGATCCTCTTTTTCCCGATATAGTTTGACAAGATCATTTAACATCGCTTTCAGATAAAACAGAGAATCACGTCATAGGGATATTGACATATTAACTACGTACGGTAATAATTACTGGTGATTCTCGAGTCGAATACGTATGTAAACTAATAAAAACTGCACGTTAACATTTAAACTAGCAATGAAAAGATATTTCAATTTGTTTACTATTATTACATTAAATTTTGTCAATTAGGAACCCTAAGTTAAACCCACAGTACGATTTTATACATCAATGGTTTATCTATTTATTTTCTTAAGAATAGCAAAGGGACAAGTTCAAAACCGTTATCCACAAAAAACACTTAACAAATACGTTTAAAAATAATCAATTCCACTAGCTTGATAACTAAATTCTACAATGAAAATTTCCTTAAGAACAAGATTAAAAATAATTTAGTATTATGAGTTCCGCAGATACTTCCAATAATTATTGCATACTAATAAATTTTAAGAGGTTTCCAAATGAAAGCAAATATATATCGAAAATATCAACATATGGGCAAACGCCATTAAATTAAAACATAGGAGAGATTGGGGCTGGTTAAGACATTTTAACATATAGAGATAGAGGCGCGGAGTTTAAAAGTGTAATTCATAAACATTATAGCTGTCTTATTCTTCTTTTTTAAAATTTTAAGTAGGGTGTGCTATCGAAAACTTAATATTTATCTTACTATGTGCAAAATGTATCAATATATCCCAGCGTGGGGTAAATTAATACTATAAATGAATAAGTTGATACAGAAGAATCTTTAAGGAAAAATGATTATTGGTATGACAGTTTTATTAGATTTTAATAAATATATACATGTTAATTATGTAGGCGTACATTCATGTAATAATATTTATTTATCTTTTAATTTTTTTATTGCAAAATTCAGGTCCACTAACATCACTTCCCACTTCTTCGTCTGAATTACAAAGAATGCATGAAAAATGTACGTCATCTGAACTGCTATAGCTTTTCTTTGAGCATTTCTTGTTAGAAGTTTGCTTTTTCACCAGCTTACGCCTTGTACCCTTTTTTGCAATTGCAATTTTCTTTGCTGCCCTGACACGGTTTTCGCTTCTTAATGCTTCTTTTTTCTGCGTATCAGCCAAAATTACAAATGTTCTTTTCTTTCTGCTATTTTTGACATTTTTACCTTCAGAAGCTTGTGGAAAAGGCGTTAATTGAGCGCTACTTAGCTCGGCCGGCGTGAGACGACTGGTAGAAGGTGAAATATCTTGAAAATTATACGAATTTGTCATTGAAGTTTCACTTACTGTAACTATTGTATTATCATTTCCGACAGCTACTTCCTGCTACTTATCAATGGATAATATAGGTCTACCAGTAACTGCAGAACATTAGATGTGATCTTCGGGGAAAATATCTGGATTGAACGGTGCTATTCCTGTGGTTCTTTTAGAGTAATTGCGTCTGGAAGAGTTTCCTTTAGAATACCTGGTATGTCGTAAATTGTGGTAGTCTTATCAGGATTGCTAGTCATCCATCGATCACAGACAGCAAAATAATATTTCTTGAATGGTCCAAACTTGGAACAATCGAGAGGTTGTAAGTGATCTGTAGTATGCGGAGGAAATCACAAAAGGATCACACCATTTGCTGAACAGTAGTCAAGAACAGAAACGGCAAAATGCGATGAATGATTGTCCAAAAGCAGCAAACAGAGATTCTCCTTTCTACAACGAACATGTTTAACAAAATTCTCCAGGAATAGTACAACCGATTTATCTGTTACCCATTCACTGGGTGAGCTGTTTCTATGCAACCTACTGGACCATTATTAGGTAAGTGACCTTTATAAAATACCTTAGAAAAAATGAGGGTGGTATAGTGTTACCACAAGCGTTCGCTGCTAGAATCATTGTGGTTGTAATTCTTCTTTAAGCAGACGTGGCCCTCCCAACTGGCTTCTTACTTCTTTTGCTACCACTCCATAACAGTCGCAGCAACTTTCTCAAGAATGCGTATCATTTCCTTAAACATAAATAATGTATCACCCACAAATAATATTAATAACAAGGATTGATACGTGTATCAATTTGCCTCGGCTTTTGTAGATCAACTTGCCCGGTGGCATCTAACTAACTATTTGGCATCTATTTTAGGTTACACATTTATTATAGATTTCACGAGATAGTTGCATATGAAAAATTATTTTTAATTTTATTTCCCGTAAAGCAAATATTTTACATTTATTTAAACCGAAAGGTTTCCTACGAACGCAATATTCTGAAACGGTACTAAATCTTGCTGTAAATTAAGTTTTCCAAAGATATATGTGGCTTCAGTAATAATTTTATTGTTATTTACATAAAAAAGAAATTTGAGAAAAAAGGAAACATGACGCAATCCCAATAATATAGATAAGGAAGAGAAGTGGGCCAAAATGCCATTCAATTCTCATATACTATAGTCTGTTAGGTATAAACGTAGCCAGCGGACTATGTCCTAACAAATTTCTGCAGAATGCATTGTTAATCAATATATTACGGTCGATCCTGTTAAAGGCCTTGCGGAAGTCCGCATGTACGGAATCAACCTGCATTCTACTGTAAGTTTAAGATATAATAAGTGTACACTATCAAATTACTTTCCACAGATTTACCAAGGCAAATAAAAAGGCCTATGAAAATAAAAAATAAAAAATTAAAAAAAATTAAAAAAATAAAATAAAGGCCTATGAAGTCGACAATATCGATATTTGTCGATAATTTTCAACCAAATTGCGTCTGCCAGACTTATGTATACAAAGGAATAACAAAAGATCTTTCCAATTAGCGGGAAATATTCCTGTAGAGAGGGAGTGATTAAACATTATTTAAAGCGGTTAGGCAAGCTTGTCTGCGCACTGTAATGACAACTCTAAGAACTGAAGTAACTAAACTTAAGAACTAAATATTTACAAGCAATCGTGAGGACGAAGAGATACATGGGTTTCAAGAAAAAAATAGCATCTTTGACGCCATCTATTATTGTGTTATGTGAGATCATAGCCATATAAAGATAAAGCGTAGATAATTGCCTTTTACCTATTTCAAAACTTGGTATTTTACTGCTAGTACAAACAGGTTAGAAAAATCCTGAACAGATATGAATAGAAATTCCAATCAAACTTTACAATAAAAATACTTAATACTCAAGTATCATCAGTACTTCTAAAATTAATTCTACTGAACCTAAAAGTTCAAACATCAACAGTTATGGGCGGCAGTTAGTGATTGATATAATAGTTAAAAGCGTTAAATTTGTTAAATGCCGGCGTATTCATTGGGGTCGCCAAAATAACAATAAATATTACCCCAGTAAGACATCTTTGCGTGTGTACATGAGCTCTAAAGTAACATTATGAAGAAGTAGTTTATTTGCGATCAAATAACTGATATCTTGAATTTAAAAGGTCAATAAATAGGAAAAGAAACCAAAAAAGGAAAAGAGGATGCATTATAATTATTACTTTCACAAATGCACATCAACACGATAATTTGTACACTTTATCTCATATTTCAAATTGTGTAATTACACGACATTTTCTAAGATAGACAACAGAGGTATTAAATTAACCAAGCTGTTCTGAAGTTTATACTTTTATTAGGAATTTTACGCCTAGGGGTATACAACCCCCTATGTCGTGTTATTAGTGCGCAATGCGCAATTGCAATATAATTTTTTAACCTGGCAATCGTCATTAACGTACTCTCTCTCGTTCGTTTTACCAAGTTGTACACACATACATTGTTAAGTTTTCTATATTACATTTGAAAGAGCGATCGATGTAAAATAATAAAGTTACTGTCGCTAACTAGTTTTATTCAATCAACATTCATCAACACAAGCATATGAAATTTTATAACATATACAGGCTGTTCAAAGTTATCGGCGCACTATTGCTAACTTTGTTAATATTGCAGCGCCGGTGTTGGTTAAATAATCAAATATGTAATTTTTTACGCTGATTACAATCGTGTAATCAGAAAAGCAATTGAAAATCGTGTTTACGAGATATAATAGATAACTTTGTTTTTTTAAATGGACCTCCTGTATGATACCATTTACAAAACATTAGTCATTTTTTAGTAATAAATAAATATTGCCCGTGATTATAACGCGTCGGAAGTACCTCTATGATAATGATAGGTAGATGGATGGAGTACAAATATAGGTGTAGACAAATTAAGTAATTCGTTGTACCGTCCAAAGACGAATAAGTTTATTGTCACTTTAAAGTGAACCCATTTAGAATTTGTAGGCATGCCAGCGTCCTGTAATAGGCAACAATGCAGTGAGCGTCTTCTTCTATCATATCCTGGGACGAGTGATCGCCTCTCTTTTCTACAAATCTCGTTTCGTTTTCCTTTCAATGCGGACATTGTTTGCGCAAAGAAGCAGTCGTATTGTGCAGTCATTTATTGTATTAGCAAGGAATAAAGACCGTTTTTACATGTCTTCGCCTATTCTTCCACCCTCCGAACCTTTTTGTGTGTGTATGTGTTGGGGGAACTCCTCTACTGGCTTTTTCGTTGTTCTTGGACACCGCTTGCATTCTTAAGAGGTCCTAGTAGTAGTATAGCGTGCGACTCCCCGGCGATGGGTTGCGTGAGAATAGTCGAAGGAAGGATGAGAATGATTACGAGTGCCGTGGCGACATCTACATCACAAAGGAACTAAATTTAACGATCGTAAATATTACGTTTGTTGTTCTGTCGTCGTGCTCGAGAACATAAACTACCCGGTAGTGATTACTGAATGGGTAAATAGATTGCAAGTGACATTGCAAGAATAAATAACCAAGTAACGTAAAATTTTATTTTAGATAACATTACGATACAAGCACACGCCAATAACAAGTATTTCTTTGTTGTATATAGGTACCAATGGAATGCGTATGCTGATTTCGCATTGAAGCATTTTAACTAGGAGATATGTAATATTAGTGATCTATCATGCATGTAACATGATGAGTCAATGTTTACGTTAAAGCATATAGTCCGAGAAATTGACCGTTTCCGTAATAATTTTCCTTGACTACGCTACATTAAAAGGCTTTTCAGCACAGATTCTTTTCTCTTCAAGTACTCCCAAAAAAAGAAAGATCTATGGGGTAAAATTAAGTAATCTAGAAGGTTTTCCGAATATCTGCAAATGCATGTATATCTATATCTTCCTTGTCCTCTCTTTTCCGAATATACGATCAAATTCTTTCTTATTGCGTGGTTTAACGGAAACAAAAAGAAAATCAGTTTTCACAGCACACAAATAATTGTGACGTTTTGCTACCACTTTAGCTATTTCAAAATAATAACTAAAAAAATACATTTCTTTACAAGCGTCTAACGCCTGGGAAGTCACTTTCAATTCTCAATAGTGATGTCACAGTGACGTATGCAGTTGTGCAGTTGTATGTGTTTCTTATGTGTCAATTCGAGTTATACTGTGGTTACACCTTTGAAAATCATTCGCACTCGTTAAAAAAATAATTTAGTGTTGTTTAGGCAAACTTTTTTGGTTATAGGTACGGCATTGTAAAGCGAAATATAAATTTATTTAAATACAAGTTAAAATCTGTTATAGGGAATATATTAATAAGATTTAACAATTTGGCTGATCAGCATTATCGGGGATTATCCACTACCTGTTGCGGCAGGTACTGAGAAATTTTGCAAATGAGGTGATGTGCCGTATTTGGAGAAATTGGACTTTTCTTAAGCAGAAAACAATTATCTTAATTTAATATACTCTACCATTAACAATTTAAATTCATTATCCTAAAGCAAACAATTAAATTTTAACAGATCATACCAAGAGCGCATTTTCGACCTGTCGGTTGTCGCTAAAAGAAGGATGAAAAATATGATTTGTATTAGTTAACAAAGTCGAGAAATACGCATGCTATTATGCTGGGCGGTTGTATGTCAGACATATGCGTCGATTTTGAAATTTGAAAATTATTGAGCGAAGAGACATATAAAAACACTATTCGATTTTATTATGTAAACACGTCCTTCCAAATGGAATATGAAAATTGATATTGTCATCTAAATTAGACCATGCTGTTGCTAAATTCCTGTAACTGAGTTTTTAAATAAACTTAAATAACTTTAAAAAAAAATAAAAACTTAAGTTATAAAATTTGCTTTCTATTTTAATAACATATATAACTTGAATGACACATAAGAAACACATAAGACTGCATAATTGCATACGTCACTGTGACGTCACTATTGAGAATGGAAAGTGATTTCCCAGGCGCTAGACCACAACCATTTCTTCCAACATAATTACGTTAATCAAGTTCGTATGTTTTTAAATTCAAATTAAATAAAATTCAGTTTGAAATTCTACGGTAATTGAGTAATGTGTGACATTTGATTTCTGACTTTTTTAAATACGTGTGACATGTTTATAATTTAATAAATCGGTTCGTATGAATATTCCGCAATATATAAGAATCGATTTGCTGAATAGTGAAAGTCCCATATGCGATTACTCTCTCTAGCAATAAGAAATTGCTATGGCCCAAATTATTTTAGGTATACTTCACAATATCGCTAAAAATCTTTGTTTTTACGAGTATCTTCTAATTGCTATTCTTAAAAGGTGTTATATTGAAATAGTCCCTCAAATGAGATAATTTTCAAATAAAGGCTGCAAAAACAATATAAAAACATGCAATATATCCTGGATCTGCAGTTTACTTGAAGAATAAGGAAACGCACTTAGAAGTTTTATTTATTTATGTACAAGTCCTAAAAGGACTGAACTATTATTTTCAATTATCATCAACTTTTGTTTAAATTTTCAGATTCCTTCTATGTATGTACAATCAACAAAAAATAATGATCTAGGTAAGTAAAACGAATATTCTAATGCATCTACGTGAAATACAATGACATAGTAATCTGTGACAGAGCGGATTGTTGTTTGGAAGGATAATATTATTGACGATATGCAACAAAGGTCCCGCAACCTTTTCGGTAGGCGCGGAAATTCGCAAAATTTGAGCTTTGTAGTTTCCGCCAAACGATTAAATTCAAAAATAATGTTTAGAAAATGTATCTTTTCCTATATAATTATTTTATGTGTTGAGTGTACATTCACGAAAGAAAACATCTAGGTATATAATTGAACAAAAGATGTCCTATTTATTAAGAGCTGTTACAGACGCGCTGGGCATTTACTCTACTAGCAAAATAATGTATGCATATACTAATACTCCATACCAGAAATAAATAATATTCTTTACGCTGATTAACTCAATTATTGTCATTTCAATAAGACAACATCTGTTAAATAAATGTTTATCTGCAGGTGTACTCGATAATTTTTTACACTTTCTAGTAGTTAAGTGGACTATACGACCGATTGAAACGTTTCTATACATAAATTTATCAGAAAACAGAAAGATCTAATAACAAATAACGACGATGACGGAAGTATCTCGAGAAACAGGTTATAATATTCAATGGGTACAGTGACGTCTATTATATTAGTGTCGTCTTATTTTGCTCGCTACAGAACAACTCTACTCCAGGTCAAGCTCTCCATTCAGTGCGTTGATGTGTAAGATCATTTACGACATATACAAGAAATTCCGAAGAATTTGTCGTTCGTGGGGTATATCGATGCGGTTCATTCTGAGCGCAGGTATCATAAAACTTGCGCCTCTATTAATGAGAAAACTTTCTAAGATCGTTATCTGGACGCGACGTAAGTGCGTTGGTCGATTGTTTAATTTTGTGGTGTTCCGATTGCACAAGAGAACCTGTCTGTTGACCACTCCTTGCCAATTGATTGTTTCATATTTATGTATGTACAGACGTACGTAACGTTCAATACCTGGAATGGAAATGTACTATACGCAACATGATGACAATTAGCGGTCAACAACGATGCCAGCTTTCGTATATAAAAAGGAGTAGTTTCTAATGGTTAAACTAAGCAATGCGAATAAACTCATCTGCTAAGTGGCTGTTATTAACTATGTATTAACGCCTAGGTATTTATTAATTAATTAGGTGCACGGTAACCAAAATTAATATGGTATAAATATACAAATCTTTACAAATGTACTTCTTAGTAATATATTTATATTTGGAAATAGTATTTAGAAATGTCCTAACAAAACCATCTAACTATTTACTTCCACGATGCTTCTGTTTGCACTTTCTGACTATTTAGGTTTCCAATCGTGCAATCGAGGAACGATGTCTTGGTTTTATCGTAATGTGTACAACATTATGATAAATAGAGATTTTTTAACAAAGTTGAATTAAAAATAATAAGATTATTTCATCCTAACATCCTAAGAAACAAATTAGAGTAGGTTATTTTCAGCGGAGGCCAGTGTATACGTTTCCGGGAGGGGCCTGAGAATGATCGAAGTTTTTCGTATGCTAGCGTATGAAATACGAAAATATTACGGATTTATACGAAGAAATTCAATCATTCTCAGAGCCCTTCCGGTGACATATGCACCAGCCGCCGCATTTTAATACAACAAACATGTATTATTCACGGCCTCGAAGTTTCGTATTTAGCTCCTTAAAATTTCTGTGACGTATCACAAAAAAACCTGGGACCATTCAACCAATTCAAATTTCTGAATTCTGAAAAAACTTTAGACTTTTCATCTGAAAATAACCTAATTTCGTGTAACACTAATGAACGTTCCAAAACTTGACCTCGAATTAGCCAGCGAACGTTATTGAATACAACCGAAACCAGCATACTGAGCATACACTCCCTCCAATAAATTTGACTATTGCCGTTTAACTATAACAAGAGCATGTGCTGCAATAAAGTTAACGACTTTCGTTATAATGGAAAGCACATTTACGAAACACTTCAAAGCGTATTTTGCCCAAAATGCCTGTTGGTGCAGTATGCAGTAAATATTCGAACAAAGAGTGTCCTATTTCTGTTAGTAGAAGCGTAACGAAACTAAGTTGCTTTCCTATCATGTTTGGAACTCCATCAGACGTTACGGATACAATCTTCTTGAGGTCAACATTCAACTCCCAATCAGTGAATTCTTTCTTAACTTCATTCATAATGTCAATACTAATAGTTCTTCCTCTTAGTGTCATCAATTCCTCCATCATATATCTAGAAGTATATCTGACAATAACTCTTTCGTCCAAAGATATTGAAGTTAGTATATAGTTAAATTTATATATTTCTTAAGTCGGACAAAGTTCACCGTGAAGATCTTTGTTCAGTGACAAAATTTTATCATTTGCCGTATTCCTACTTAACAGCAATCCTGGGATACGTTTAATTATCGAGTCTAGCGAAAATCTCACCCATCTATACCACTTACATAAGGAATTGAAATTTGGCAAAATGAGGAAAAATAAATTTCAAACGATAATTATTAAAAAAAAAGAACTATCTCTAGAATAAATTAATTAGGTTACAGACCTCTCAGCCCGATGAATGAAAATCAAAGTTTGAAAAGTTGAATTAGATTGATGTTAAAACAATTTGGTCGCCTCGCGTGTCGTCTAAAATTGCATCACGTGTCACTATGTGACCAGCGGGTGACAGGTTTCACCATCGCTGCACTATGTGTTAATTTAGGTTTTGCTATATGATATACAAATATTGCTTCCGTGTATAATATAAAGTGTTTTGAACAATATTTCTCTTAAAATGTTCTATAAATATTCTACTTGGGACTCTTACTAACAATAAGAAGCAAATTCTTAAATATATGATATCATGCCCAACATTTCAGAATATCAGTTTGCGATAAAATTTTGTTGCCAAATTCAAGAAAAGATATTTATTTATCCATTTATAATACTTGCAACAAATTATTTTTTTTTCGATTTTATTCTACATGTAATACTTCTTTGAGTTGAAATGTGACTAATGTTTAATTTATGTGAAGAAAGCTTGACTAAAGAAAGAAGAAACCAGTTAATTTTTATAAAGTAATTTATTGGAAATGACAGTGTTGTAAAGACCTAAGTGTGACCTGCAGGGCAGTGGCAGAAAATATGCTCAACTTTCTCCTTGTCTTCTAAACACAGTCGGCATTCATTGATAAGTTAGTATTTAGGTTATTTCAATCGTATATTAATTGTTGAAGTCCGACGTGTTGAAGGTGATTTTACTACCATCATCAAGGTAGCCCTGGCTACAAAATCAAGATGGGGTAAGAGGTAAAATACAGTAGGCGACGAAAAACCCTAACAACTAAAAAAATCAAGTCTTTTAGTTTACATGACCTCAATACCCAAGACAAACAAAGCATATTATATAAACGCCTATACTACCTGTTTTTTATGTATGTATGTATGTATGTAGATGAAGGGTGGTGTTACACTGCGACCCAAAAGAATCTATTGTGTCCCCCATTCTTGCTGCTTTATAGTTGGCCTCCCAATCCTATTCCTTTTAAAAAGTGTAGGATATCAGAGGGCCCCAGTTTAGGTAAGTCTCCCTCTTCGATTTCACATGCTCCCAGGTACAATGCCCTCGGGTTGCACAGTGCTGCGCAGTTTGAGAGGAGGTGAATGGGTGTTTCATCCTGTTCCCCACAGAATCTGCATTCAGGATCTTTTTCCAATCCAAGCTTAGTCAGGTGTCCTTTCAGTCTACAATGGCCTGAAAGTATTCCTGTTAAAATGCGAACTTTGTTCTTACTCAGGTTGATGCATTCTGTAAACCTCTTCTGGTTATAAGTTCCCAGAAGAATTTTACTCTGCCTCATTCCCTGCAGATTTTCCCAATAACTGGATTTTCTCTGCTCCATTTCTATTTTTAGTTTCTCCAGTATTGTACTGCTACTTAACCCGCAGAAGGGTTCAGGCCCTACCGCTTTGAATTAATTATCTATTTAATTGACTAAAGTGAATGAAACTGTTATAAACCTAATTCCTGTGTTCAATCTGGGTTTTAGGATGTATGTATGGGTTATATTCCTCCTCTCTTCGGCTCGGGATTGGATTGAAACAAAATCTGGTCCTTTGGTGATGTCAAAAATGGTTCAAGACTGCAAGTTTTTTTCGTCCGAAGGATGGAACGTAGAAAATGAAATTTTGTGGACAATTTTCTTGGAAAACTTTCGTAACTTAGTTCTTAAAACAAAGTATGCGGTATGTAGCGAAATTTTACTGTTTAATATCACATTTCGTGTATTTTTTCTTTCTTTTAGATTTTATAGAAAAAAAATCTGTCAGCAACTAACGCAAATCTTGCACTGTCGGAGTTGGTGGCGTCTCTCTTAATTCGTTCGCAAAATGACGCTATTTCCACATTGTTACAGACGAAGACAGCTTCCAACTTTGATTTTCAGGAAATTAGATTGCGCCATCCAGGTTAGGTACGTGGTTATATGGGAAAAATGCAAACGACGCACTATGGGAGGAATCGAACATTTAGACGGCTAAAACTGTTAATTTTTTGAAATATACACACATGTGCATTGCATGACTAGCATCGCTAAACACATCTTGTGAATGCGAATATGCGAATATCATTTAATTATATTGAGTTATATTTTTATGTCAGTTAATATCAGGCAAGTATATAATATTTATATTATTAGGTATTTGAAATACTTATTAATTTACACGTTCCAAGCATTTGAAATGAGAATACCGTATTGGTTTATATTAAAAGATGTACGAAAAATTTAGAGCTTCTTAGAGGGTTTGTGACCAGTACATATCTTCTATAAAGGACATTGTTTACTTAATTTTTAACTGCCAAAAGCTGCCAAACGTAAAGTTATGAATACTATAGGTTTATAGTTGTAATATTAACCACATAGTAAACTTCCAAAGCAAATTTAAATATATTATAGCTATTAAATTAAAATATAATTTATCAGTTTGAACTATGTTTTTAAGAGGTTTACGCATTTCTAGACCTGCAATGGCTGTGTTAAATTAAAGAATTATGATTTGTGTGCTCCTTTAACAAAAAATTACATATGTTGAATATGTCAAGCACAAAACTACATTAAAGTATTATGTGGGTTTCTTTAGTCAAACATGTATTTAATACTGGTTACTATATTAATTTCTTTATTTATTGTACGTATATATACACGCTATCATTTATTTATATATCCATTTTTTAAAATCTAATGAAAACTTAAAGCGTCCACTGAATATTTCGATATTTCAAATTTATATACATCTGTATATATGGACAAAAATAAAAAATATCACCCTAGTAGCAAGATTTAAATTTCCCGCAATTATTTTTAGCAATTTCAGGATTGAAACACGAAATTACCGATGATTTTGTATTAGATTACTTTGATGTCTTTCTATTGAAATTGTAGGAAATTTAAATGTTGCTACTAGGGCAATAACTAATCGAATTATTAAATACGAGAACTGTGTAATTTAGAAAGGGATTTATAATCTAACTTATACGTAAAGTATTTTTGGCCGCCTACAAGTTCGATTCCTCCCATATTACACCGCTGGTGTGCTTTTCATGCAGTTCTGCCCAAATCTCAGACGTCAGATTTTATTATTGCTTCTTAAATATATTTAGTTATGGGCAACTTATTTATAATCCCTTTCACAAAGTGTTATTACATATTTCATTATATTGGTTTAAAATTAATTTATTTGAATTGATTTTGACATTTTCTTGATTTCATTTTGTGTATGCTATATACGCTTGACATTTTCACTTTAAATCATACTCATTCATTGAGAAATAAATATTTTAATTTAAATTTCTTTATCAATATTTTACAAATGCATATCAAATTAATTCCTTTTGAAGAGAAAATTAATTGTGATATGTTTTAATTCAAAAAAAAATATGAACAAACACCTAATGTAATTCTATTACAATAAATTTTCCAATTAGAATAAAATATAATTACGTATACGTAATATCTGCATATTTCAAATTTTATACTACTATATAACATTAACTGTATATTATTGTAGCAAAAGTGACAAAACATTTGGCTCTTCGTATTTGCGTGTTCTATACCATATATGCTTAAACATTGTATAAACAACAGGGAATATAAGCAACACAATTTATGTTGGGTAATACGATAAAATGAAATGACAGTCTTATACATACGGTTGATAACACAAAGAAAACACGAAATATAAGAAAAATATTATTTATTGCTATCCAAATGATTCCGTCGGTGCATTAAATCTTCTCTAGGATATTTTTATTACCAATGACGAAGATACGTAAATCTTCGAGTGAAACTACAACTCGTTAGGATAGGTTTAACTTGGGATGTTCAAAAGGTATAATGTAAAGCCGTTATCGCGCGCACATATGTGGAATTTCATAATTGGAAGTTTTTTTTTCTGACATGACAAATTATTTTTTTCCCATTCCTCCCATATATTTCTCGATAAATGGTCGATTAGCAAACCAAATACATAAATGTTGACGTAGTTATGTGCTGCTTCTCAAACTAGCCAAATAGAAATCCATATTGCTTTTGTAATTTAATTAGCGTCTTGTTCTCTCTTTTTTTTGCGCACCTTAATTTCCAGTATTTGTTCCTTCCATTCCCAGCACCGGTACGCTCCCTTGAAGTATTTTATAATAGCTCATTTCCCCGTTCGGTTCTCACTCGTTCTACTCAGTCAAATTAACAATTATTTAGTGATGAGCGGGCAGAGAGCGCGACCTTGCTTGGTGGCCTGGGATCACATCTTCGGATTATTCGGTCAAAACGAACTGGTTCCGCCAGTTCAACAGGTGTAGAGAGTAGACGTGGTGAACAGTAGAGTGTACGGCGCCCTTAGCCCGCTCCTTTACAACAATCGCCATCACTTACCGGCCTCTCTATAAATATTACGTTCAGGCTCTAAGGTAAAATTATAGCCTGCCCACTCTATTAATCTTTTATATGTGTGCGTTACGTGCGCTCACGTGGGTCAGCAACCAAGTAATTCGCACCGGGTGTATTAATGAATCGTGCCGAGAATTCGGTAACGTTTATTGGACATTACTTTTATCGATGGCATATATCTCAACAAGCGGTCATCAGTTTTCGAGTGACAAATTACTAGGAGATGACAGTAACACGTTCGAGTCCCTTGTATAAAGATGAAATTGCTCCAATATCTTTTTTCAACTTTTTAAAGTTTAAGATTTTCTTAAGTTAGTAAACCCATAACTTGTTTGCTTGCATGAGGTTCTCGTTGATCCCTTTCTGTTTCTGCTCGACCGGCAAACATTTCACACCTTTTAATTTCCATTTCCCTAATTCCTTTCTCTTTCCAGTATTTTAGTACATTTTAAGATCCACCTTTCAATGTCCCTTTTCCCATTATAACTTTTTAATAACCTATATTTTTATATTTTATATTTATTCTTATATTTTCACTCACTCTAACTTTAAAAATGATTCTTTCTACCACTTAAAAAGTTTCAATCTTTTACAATAATAACTTTAATTAATATGATGTTAGAAGGTTAAAAAACATTTTGACTGTGACTACTTATATTTACCTATTTATTTTCACGATATTTATACCGGGTGAGTCAATAGTCCGATATTAGTCGATATTGACTTTAACATCTCTCATAAAAGATTTTTCAATGTGGCATCCTACATGACGGAAAGTGCACGTTCTAAAAATATTTTCACGTTCACAGAGTGTATCAGTTTTCCAGGACCGTACTCAACTTATTTTTTTAAATGAAACCATACTTATTTTTTTAGGCATGTTTATTTGTTGTAATGAATGCTACAAATACATATGTTTGTTTCAAATTTCGAATGCAAGGTTGCCAAGTTATTTAACTTTTTACATAAAAATTTCAAAATGCACGTGTTCGTTTAACATTTTTTTCCGGCATTATTATTGACAATTAAACTCTAAAATTTACTGAGTAGCTTAGGAAAGCTTAGATCTTTCTTATGAATGGAATGTAATTTAGTAAAATTATGCAGGGTGGTCTTCAGAAGCAATCAATTTGTTTGATATTTAAACGGCTTTTACTCTGTTATTTTAAATTGAACACCCTATATTTTTCTATTTTATCATATGCACTTTTTTATGATTTTTCATTTTTGTTAACAGTAGGGTATACCTAACACTTATTTCTGAGATAATTTGACATTTTGCAATAGTGCTCCGATAATTTATAACTATATATATAATAATAATAATAATAATAATAATGTATATTTATCCAAACGACCAAGAGTATAAGAAAATACAGAACAAGTACATGTGGTATAGGATAAGTCAAAGAATCTAAGCCAAAAAATGATAACACAAAATAACAATTAATACTAGAAGTTTAAGCATTATAAAATAAAAGTGATATGAAAATTAGGATGATTCAAAATACTCATTCAAGAAATAATAGCACTTACTAACTAAAAAATCTTTTAATGCATTTTTAAAAGAATTAATATTATTGAGTAACTTAATTTCAGGTTTTAATGAATTATATAATTTAATACCAATATAAAGAGGATTGCTTTCGTAAGTAACAAGTTTATGTTTTGGAATAATAAAATCATCAGCATTACGTGTAAAGTAGTTATGAAAATCCTTATTTTGTTTCAAATTAGGTTCAAAGTTTTTAATAAGTATTAGTATTTCATAAATAAATAAGGTCGGTAAGGGCATAATACCTAAACTTTTAAACAAAGTACGACATGACTGACTGCGTTGCACTCTCGACATTATGCGAATAGCTCTCTTTTGCAGGCGGAAAACGCGTATACTTTGAGAATAGGCCCCCCAGAATATAAGACCGTACCTCACCCAAGTTTCGAAACATGTGTAGTAATACGTTTTAGTGATATGTATGTTTGTTACTTCCATTAATCGGTAAATCACGTAGCAGGCCTGTGATAATTTAGAGCATAAAATATCAATGTGTGTTGACCAACCTAAGTCATTATCGATATGAAGACCCAGTAACTTGATGGAGGTAACCTGTCGAATTGATTGCCCATCAACTCGCAGTAGTTGGCTACAGTCAGTATCTCTTCTTTTTGGAGTAAACATCATGATAGCAGTCTTATCGATGTTTATTCGTAAGTTATTGACGGTAAACCACTGCACAAATATGTTTAGCATACTTTGCATATATTTCGTTAATTCCTCAATATTAGTAGCTGCATGTAAGTAACTAATATCATCTGCATACATTACGAGATTATCGTCATTAATTACACATGGCAGATCGTTAACAAACAGTAGAAAGAGCAGTGACCCCAGTATCGAGCCCTGCGGCACCCCTGACTTCACACTAAGTTCAGATGAAACAACGCCATCCACTGTGACTATCTGTTTTCTATTGGATAGATATGATGTAAGCCAACATTTTATTGAGCCTCTCAAACCGTATAGTTCTAATTTACGCAGGAGTAATTCATGATTAACTAAATCAAAAGCCTTAGACAGGTCGATAAAGAGGCCATGCTCTTCCACCACTATTCAAATTGTCGTAGACTTTAGTTAAAAATGAAAGTAATGCAGTGTGAGTAGATTTTCCTTGGACAAAACCATGCTGAGCTTGATGTATTATATTGTACTTTATTAATTAATTAAATATACGATTAAAGACAATCTTCTCGAAAACTTTGGATATAGTACATAATATAGAAATTGGTCGATAGTTGTTTACACGATCGGCTTCCCCTTTTTTAAAAATAGGGATAACATTAGCAACTTTGAAAATATCTGGAAACGTTCCTACTTGCAAGGACCAATTGAAAAGACTAGCTAATATAAATTTTAGGATGTGGGCAGAAGCTTTAAGAATTTTGATATTTACTCCATCAGTCCCAACAGCATTTGTATTCTTTAGTTCGAAAATTGTGTTATAAACAGCATTTGGATTTATGGCATCAACAAACATGGTGTGATTATTGACGTTTATGTGTTGGTTATCAGACCTTATTGTAGAAGTATTAGCACTACCGAAATCTGTGAAGTATTTGTTGAAAATATCTACAATTTCATGTATATTTTTAATAATATTACCATCAAAATTAATCTGACTGGGTGTTGTTATGTGTTTCCTATTTACAGAGGCATTTATAATCCAAGCTGTTGTAGATTTATTGGTTGATTGTATGAATAAATCATTATTATAACTTTTTTTGGCCGCATTTATAACATTTCTGTAAATACGTTTATAAGATTTATAATAAGCAAAATCATTTTCGTTTTGGGAGGTTATGGCAGCATGATATATGGACTTAATGTTACGAGTATTAATGTAGATTCTGGCTGAAGATGGCAATTCGCTGAAACTACTTCCAGTGTAAATTAAATTGTGTAAGAATTAAGAGGATTTTATTATTTTTACCTATTTTTACCTATTTGTAAGAAATTACCTTTTACTCCTCTTGGTGTCCTTCAAAATGAGTGAAATAATACCTGTATGGTGTGGGATATTTCTGAATGCGTGGAGTAAAATCGTAGGAGCAGCTTACGAAACAACCATCTACTATGGTGGCCACAAGAATAGCGAATCCAGGTTAAACTTTGTAACAGTTATCTGACTTCGACTATTTATTGATGATCGGTCAACCAACTTAAATTCAAACAGTAACCAGAACCAACATCAAAAGACCACTCGTCACCCCAGACGGAAAGAAATTATGCAACATATTACTAAAAATATGACGTCCCGAAGAAAGATAAATTTCCAAGAATAATATTCATAAAAACACCAGGTGACGTTGAACTAACAATAAAATACGGTTAATAGTTTTCGTAATGTTATAAAAAGTATTTTGATTTAGTATGGTTTATGACTTCTTTCCTATGCTTTAAAACTGTTTTAAATGAGTGATAAAGTTAATTAGATTAATTTAAATAATATCAAAGGAAACAATAGCAATATTATATTAGGGTATTAGGTGTACAAATTCAAATTTCCTAAAAATACAATTAGTTATAAATAAATATAGTAAAGCTGTTAAAAGTAACTTGGTGTAATTCCCTCCCAAGCTTGCCATAAAGTTTCCTTAGAATTGACAACTTTCAGAAAATTAAAACCAGGACGGAGACAACAGTTATATAGGATAAAACAGGCCATGGAAACATATGAATATTAAGGTTCAATATGGTTTTATACATCTCTGATATAGTGGACAGAAATGCAACAGCAAACTGCCATAACTGAACTCAGAAAAATACAGAGATTTTGCGCGCTTAGCAATTACAGAAGAAACAAGAACTATTCTTACAATAACAATGGAATGCCTCCTAGTCGTCACGACACCCCATTTGGTGATAATAGAAAAGGTAAGGATGAGGTATCCCAAAATACAAGAAATATTAAGTGGCAATGTATACAGAACTGAAACACAAAATATTGTTCATCACGGAAATGAGACCAGACCACATGATTTCGACATATCCATTCAACCAAAATTTCGAGATGATTCTCATGAATCAGATGAGCTAGAACCAATTCAATTATACGATAGGATTTGAGAATTACTTTGATTTATAGGCGTATAAACATACAATGACCACCGTTTGATTAGGAATTGTGCAGCAAAAGTCAGCGAGAGTGTTCATAAAAATAATCGAATCTATATTGACGTATTAATGAACTATAAGGTACAAATTAATATAGGTATGGGAATATATTTAATAGCAAAATAGTACGAGGGGGTTGTAATAAAGTCACTTTACTGTGGATATACAGACAACAAGAAAGGGATTGTCAGCTTCATACATATGCCCAGAACTTATTCTAGGGATGTCCATAAACAGAGCGCAAAAAGTAGGTAATCACATGGGTCCAAGAGATACACCACGAACTCTAGAACAATAAAATTTGCCTAATTTTAGATAGAATTATATGTGAACGAAAAGCATACTAAAGAAATACAAAGCTTAATTCAAATATTCGGTGAAACGTCTCCTCAGAACATGGTGACCAAAGGTGCGGCAGGTGGGGGCAGCCAAAACGCTGGGTGGCGTGTCTGTGCGCCACGGAGGCGATGAGATCGGCCCCTACCACCTCAATTGAAGTAATTCTCAACCTGCCACTAATGCTGAAGTTGCTGCAATACACCACTATGTCGAGAAATAGAAAGGTGTATCGAGCCAGGTAAAAGTGTCGCTATCTTCTCTAACAGTCAGTCCACATTTAAAGCGATTAGCTCCATAAGCGTGGACTCTAAGTTGATTTGGGACTGTGTAAGCGCCCTAAATGAGGTGATCATCCAAAGGAAATTAACCTTGGCCTGGGTCCCTAGCCACTCGGGCGTGAGACGAAATGAGTGGTGGCAAAAATCACCGGGACAAAGACAGGACTATCAGCAGAGGCCTGAATTCACGAGAGATCTACTAAATAAAGACAGGAAGACTGTCAAAATGATCGTAGGGCTGCTGACTGGTCACTGTAGACTGAATAGGCATATGTACAACATAGGCCTGGCAGATAACGCAACCTACAGATACTGCCAAGAGGAGGAAGAAAACACCAGTTCATGTGCTGTCCCAATGTAAAGGCCTGGCGAGGACAAGGTTTCTAGTATTGGGGGAGGAGAACCCCACAGCTCGTAGCTACATAAAGAAGCTTCTCTGGTGATAGGCTTAATTAAGAGGTCAAAATTAGGGAGCGTCCCCTAGGAAAAAAAGGGATCACAATAGATCTGAAAAGGTCGCAGTGAAACAGGTCCATAGGGCACCCCAATCCTAATCTAATCCAATCTCCTCAGAACACTGTGCACTAAAAGAAAATCTACAAAAAGCTGGGATTAACGCTGGAGATACCGCTTATAGACTGAGGAGAAATGAGGTGAATTCAATGACGGAGGCCATATGGCACATTTTTTACACCTAGTGAATACATCAAATATGTACCCCTGTACATTCCACATACTCTAACTTATAACGAAATAGGTGCAAATATTAACCATAACTTAACATTTACATCAGTACCACATTCCACAAATAGATTATAACTGTAGGAGTAAAGGTGTATATATATGAAATCATGATTTAGTATATGACATCTACTTCAATCTTTAGAAGCCAACATTTGTCAAACATTAAATCATTTATAAGCTATAGAGTAAACAATCCATTTTGTGTTCATTTCGGATAAATTCATGAATAAACCTCTTCGATCTTCATAATTTTTTTAAATGTATTATAGAAGCACGGTTTTCATTTATTTTAGACGTAAATGAAAGTTAAAATAAAGACAGACACAATGTTTAGATTACGTTAGGACAAAAAAAATTGAAATTTCTAACCTGTTACATTAGCATAAATACATGTAATTTAATAAATTAATAGGGGCAATAGGGGGTTTTTATTTCAGAGGAAAATTCAGTGTAAGCCCTTATCTCGTGAGGGTTAATAGATATATTTCCTTGTGTTATTTATTAGTTACACCCGCTCTATGGTTCAGATTTATATTTTAATTATACATATAAACAAAGATAGCAAAGTTTAAAAAACATTCAGTAAATTAGGAAATAGCTCCAGAACCGTTAGGGGTAGAAAATCTTAGTACTAACACCTGCGCATATTAAACAAAGTAAGGTTGCTTGGGTTGTTTGAAAGATTAAAAACGCGATAAACTGTCAACAACATTGTCTCGTTTACATTAATTTCATTACATATATCAGATATTTAACAAATTTTAAATGATACATTTGACTGCCGTCTTGATTGCCCTAAACAAATTGATACTAATAAAACAACAGTTCACCGTTGTACTTAATACAAAAGATGATAGAACATTATGGAACTATTTAGTTTAAAAGGATTTAAAACTAAATTTATTGAGGATTTAATTTAAAATTAATTATGCAGGTCTAATAGTTTTCTAGATAATTGCAGAACTATTTGTAGAGTTAAATAGATCCAATTAGAGTTATCCTTTTAGCTATACAACTACCACCAGGCACATTACAGAAGTCCGCTGCATCCATATATCATCATTTGAAGTAAATATGGTAGCAACTTCGCACCATATACGAGCTGCATACATATATCAAAGTCCGTTGCTACCTTAAATAATAGCAAAAGAATAAAGTGCGCGTACATCCGATAATAAATTGCTCATTTATTCCCTAACAAAAAATATCACCGCAAATTAGATAGGCACCTTGTAATTACGCTTTGCATTAATTACGTTAATATATAATTACGGATCCGTAACATCGATACTCTCTCATTTTTTCGACCGCGTTCTTCCTTTTTTGATAAATCCAACCGTTCCTTATTCGTTTTTGCGGCCGTTTAACTGCGTTCACTTGCTTCTTCGAATTCCGTCGATGAACGATTGCAACGGTGGAAATTACAACTGTTAGGACTGATCTAATTTGAATATAACAAGCGTCGTAGGCGCCGCTTAGTTATGCGCGTGTCCGTGCGTCTTGTAAGTGGCGCGGCAGTTCAATAAACAACGCTTACTTTGATGTACGTTCGCCCCAACATGGACCACTGCATTTTGCCCCTGACTGAAAACTACAGAAAGTACGCGTGGGATCACTGCAGATGCTCTACACCTTTCAAAAATGTTTACGGTGAATAATTGAATTAAATAGGGTAAAACAAACCCTTAGTACGGCTTTGTTTGTTCTTTAGTATAATAGGTTAGGCCGAAAAGTAAACAATATTACATATCTGCGGTAAAGATAGTTAGTTATGCACAACTGACGAATAAAAATAAGCTGTTGCACGTGTTTTTATGAAGCCAGTACACTGCCCAAACAAATTATTTCTATTTTAAAACAAAATTGTAGAATGTACCTAAAATAAATCAGTCGTATTCAGTGTGAAAGCAGATATATATAGGCGCTTCAAATCAACAAGCGACTTTCGTTATGCTTACATCAAATTTTATAATCACTATTTTTGTATTAAATTGTTTCTAAATGTATAGTAATGTTGGAGATAACTTAATCTATCCCTAATCTGAGTACCTAGGCGCTCACTCAACACAGAATTGTCCTGATTTGGTGCATGCGAAAGAGTGTACTGCACCTAATCATGCCGAAACCAAGAAACTGCTAAAACTTGACAGCAAAAATGTTAAGGTGATTCTCTCTATCTTTACAGGTCACAGTAAACTTAGAAAACATATATACAGAATCTGCCTCTGTGATGAGACTGAATGCCGACTGTGTTTAGAAGACGAGGAGACAGTGGAGCAAAATACTGAGCTACCTTCAGGGTCTAAACTGATTGGATGAACTCTAAGATAACATCTGCTCTACAATAGATCCTAGTGGTCGCAGTGAACGGGACGATTAAACGAACCATACGGATGCTACCACTTACTAACTAACCAACTAATGTTAGTCACATTTCGCGGTAAATAATGCCCACACTCACAATCAGAGAATGACAGATCCTACTTTTTTCGTAATTTTACACAAGATAGTGTAGTGAACGGCACTAATTGAGTTTGTGTATTGTTTATGTTATCGAACCATGGATGTAGTGTAAACATAACTTCAAAAATCAGTACATCTTTCATTACCTCTCAATTTCTTAAGAAAAGTCGTTATTTTACTGTACCGAAACTGTAGATCTGAGTATGGTTACAAAAAACTTACACTTAACTGAAAATCTTGAGTAACCATATGTGATTATTTGCTTCAAACATGTATCACAAACTGGTAAGCTTAAACATTTACATAACCTTAAACTATACGAAACGACATACGAAGTACCCACTTGAAATAGGCACTCAAAATGCAGCAGCTTCGTATATTCAACAGCCAATAAGAATTGAGAAATTTTACGAAGCTGTGCCAAAGTTTACGATTTTATAAAAATACATGCGTATTTAATGGCTTGTGAATTTCTTTTATAGTTAATTCAATGAACTTATTTGAGAGGAAGGGAAGTACTCTGGTACAACGTTAAGATCAAGGGACACGGTGGACAAGTGTCAATATTCCGGGGATCGATACCAGCAAGAATCAAAAAACTCCTTTTCTTTGTCTCTAGAGCTTTCGAAATAAATTTATTTCATCATCAGTAGAACAACTAAAAAGAATACATGCTAATAGATACAAATGAATGAAAAAGTGAGGTTACTTACAGTTAGAGTAAGATGGTAGCAATAATACCAAACAATACATAAACAAAACAGTCCAATTTAAAATCAAAAGGCATTATATAAGTTAAAAGTTTAAAAATTTCAGCAAAAACACTGAGATTAATTTAAATTTAAAATAATGTAGAAAATTAACAACAACCGCCATATTGTGACAAACCGCGCAGGGCGCAGACGCAAACAGCTAAGAATAATTAAGTAAACAATGGAGATAAAAGACCTGAACATAAAGTGGAGTGCAACCGAAAAGGTATTAATTCGGGGATTTTATTTGCAAAAATTTTAAGAGAAAGGAGTAAATAGAACTTAAATTGTTAATATCAGTTTGAAAATTTACAGTTTTGTATTCGTTTTCCCTGTCAATGATGGAAGCATTTTTGAAATCAAATTTATGACCTGTTTCCAGAGAGTGGTCGGTTAGAGCACTCTTGTTGAGACCCGTGACTTAAAATATTGAGCTGACTGACCGATGTTCATTTTGTCACAATTAATGCAAGGAATTTTGTAGATTATATTCGATTGAAGTAAAGTAGGAATTTTATCTTTATTTTTTGAAAAAAGTAACTTATTAGAGTTGCAATTGTATAAGGCTAATTTTATATGTTCTAATTCTTCAAAGATAGACGAGAGTCTGGGAGTAAGATTCACAATATAGGGAAGCCTCCCATAGACTGTGCCCAACTGTTGATCCACATTATTATCTAGTCTCAAGTTGGTTCTAGAGTGGGCATGAAACAAAATGGACGATAACAAATCATCTGGGTACCCATTATTTTGAAAGATCGTAAACAAACAGTCTAGATTATTTTTATGAAACTGTTGATTAGAAATTTTGATCACTCTGCCTCTCATAGCTCTAATGGTGTTAATCTTTTGGTTTATAGGATGGTTGGAGTAATATTTAATGTATCTACCAGAGAAGGTTGGTTTTTGATACCAATCAATGGAAATACTTTGATCAGTGTTTCTGATGACCTTAGTGTCTAGAAAGGGAACAGCACCTACAGTCTCCTGTCAACAGTGAATTGGAGATGCGGATCGAAGGAAAGTCTGTTTAGTTAGTTCAATTGAATCTGATGGAAATAATAAATAAAGGGGATTTGAAAGGGTAAACGAGAGATGAAATGTTCCAAAAGATGATCCATGATTACTCTAGCAATAATGGGACTCGAGGTAGAACCCATGGGAGTTCTGAAAGTCTGCTTGTAAATCACATCTTGGTATGAGAACACAGCTGATTCAAACAGAAATTTAACAATCCTTAAGAACATCTGCTGAGAGATGGCAGTGTGCTTCTCCATTGTTTACTTAATTATTCTTAGCTGTTTGCGTCTGCGCCCTGCGCGGTTTGTCAAAATATGGCGGTTTTTGTTACTCATATATCAAATTTAAATTTAAGTTAATCTCAGTGTTTTTGCTGAACTTTTAACTTATATAATGTCTTTTGATTTTAAATTGGACTGTTTTGTTTATGTATTGTTTGATATTATTGCTACCACCTTACTGTAAGTAAGTAACCTCACTTTTTCATTCAATTCTATCTATTAGCATGTATCCTTTTGTAGTTATTCTACTGATGATGAAATAAATTTATTTTGAAAGCTCTAGAGACAAAGAAAAGGAGTTTTTTGATTCTTGCTGGTATAAATCCCTGAATATTGACACTTGTCCACCGTGTCCCTCGAACTTATTTGAGCAATAAGTGTTGGTCAATTAATCAAGTAAACGTTATTAAGCAAGACTTGGGCTAACCAAGCTGCAGTTGCTTTAAAGTACTGATGATGTTGAAATTTCACGTTGCCCAAACGTAACATCAAAACTGTGCATGTGCTTCCATAAATGTCTAGTGCAATTAAAAGTGTAATTACAAATCCTATGTTGTTAGTATCTATATTTATTTTGTATACGTACAATTCGAGTATTTGTGTACTTACGGTATAATTACATTTTTAAAGGAATTGTAATTGAACTTACGCCCACAGAAGAAGTATTGTATTTCCATTTGTATTTCATTATGCAATATCGTATTTGACAATATTATTTTGTTTCTATCGTTTTTGAAAATGCTTATTACGATAAAGAGCAGGGTAAGGAAAATGATAAAAATAAGGCTCGCTCGTAAACGAATTCTATGTAAAAAATTTCATTTCGCATTTCGAATCGTGCCCGAATAGAACTTAAAAACGTGCATATTCCATTATCGCCATTTTTCTCTCATACATTGGGAGTTGATAGGCAAAAAATGAATGCGGTTTTTTATAAGTTTGAGGATTCGTTTATTTATTTCAATAACAACATTGTATAAATTTCGGGGGATGTCAAAGGTGCCAGCAGGTATAATAAATTATTGCTGTCATCGCAACGAACGGATGTACTCTTAACATTAACGAAAATTTTTATAACTACGTGTTTTGAAGAACATCGGAACTTGATGAAGAATAATAAATGCGATTTTCGTAAGTTTGGAGATTAACTTATTGAATTCAGTAACGACATTATGTAAATCTTGATTGGCGGATATAATTATTTCTGTCATGTTGTCAGACCAATGCACTTTCAACATTAAGGAAATTTTTTATATTGTAATTGCGAGTTTTCAAGGACATCGGAACGTGATGGGGAAAAATAAATGCGATTTTCATACGTTTGGCGATTCACTTACTGATTTTTTTAAACACAAGCTGGCTAGTGCTGCGTTGGTTTCCCGTCCTCTGGCCTCGTCTCGAGATGGTGAGATTTCCGTCTCGTCTCGGACTGTCGGTATTGAGGACGAAATGGTCCTGCTCTTAGTTTTTGATGCTTTCTATGTTGTTATAATATTTCTTGTTGTAACATTTGTTTGATTTTGTTCTTGTATTGCACGTGATTTAAATTTTTTGTTTCTCTTGATAGGTTATTATATTTTGTTATAGTTTCTGTCGTAGGTATTTTTCTATATCTGTTGCACAAGTTCTTTTCTGTTCTAATATATGATTGTCTTCTTGTTGTATAATTATGTATTTGTCTCGTGCTTGTTAGTTGTATATTTGTTTTTATCAGGTGTTTTGGATATATATATAATATAAATTTTTCTGTGTTATTGTTTGCTGAATATTTAGCTCTTTGGTCTTTTCGTAAATTTCTGTTGTTGGAGTTCTTTTCTGAAAGCCGTACATTAGTTTTAGTATTCTATTTTGTTGTCTTTATATCTTTATCAGGTTCTTCTTTGAAGTGTCGCTCCAGACATTTATTAAATAGTTTAAGTGCGATGTAAAAATTGCGTGATATATTGATTTTTTCATATGTTCTGGGATGATGGTTCTTATTTTGCTTATTGCTGCTATGGCCATTGCATTTTTATTGATCAGTGTATTTATGTGTTTATCCCATTTTAAGTTATTTTGTATTGTTAATCCTAAGTATTTTATGCAAGTTACTTGTGGTATGTCCTCGTTGTTGAAAGTTATCTTAAAATTAGTGGGATGTTTCTTTTTTTGAAAGACCATATATTCTGTTTTTTTCTCGTTGATTATTAACAGATTTTCTTGACACCATTCTTCCATTTTTTTTACATCAGAGTCGATCTGTTGCTGGAGTTTTTCTTTATCTTTTCCAGAGTACACGATACACATGTCATCAGCATATGCATATAGCTCTCCCTTCATGTTAATATTAAATACATCGTTTGTGTATGTTATGTATAAAATTGGAGGTAAATTTCCGCCTTGTGTATGCCGTATTTGCCATCAGTGGTTGACTCTCAGTATTATTCACTACTGTTGTTTGAGTCGTTTATTAGATATGTTTTTATTAGGTTTTTTCTGTGCCATTGATTCCTAATCTAGTTAGTTTTTGATCATTTTTGATTTTGATACAGTATCAAAAGCTTTTTTCATATCTATGAAGATTACTACTACTATTTTCTTTTTATCTACTTTAGATTTTATATTATTTAAGAGATCGATGACTGTTGACGTAGTTCCCGAGTTTTTTTGGAAAGCGTATTGATTTTTATTAATTATTTTATTCTGTAGTAGATATTCACTTAATTGCTTTGGTAAAGCTTTTTCCAAGATTTTAGATAGCGTAGATAACAGGCATATCGGTTTATAGTTTTCAGGATAGAGTGTATTTCATTTCTTATGTATAGGGATAATTTGTGTTCTTTTTAAATATTCGGGAAAAGTTCCAGTTTTTATTATGTTATTGATCAGTTTTGTCAAAATCGGTGCTAGATGGTGTGTGTTTCGTTTGACTATGTTTGAAGTTATTTTGTCGAATCCTGGTGCCTTATTGTCTTTTAATTCTGTTATAAGTTTTTGTACTTCTTCCTCAGTTAATTCTTCCATTTTAAATTGTGTTTCCAGTTTTGGGGTGTTTGTCATTGATGGGGTTTTGTTTAATTTTGCAATTTGTCTTTCCGCTAATGTTTTTCCTATGTTTGCAAAGTATTTGTTTATTTCTTGAGCTATTTCCTCTGCATTTGTCGTTTTTGTGGTGTCTTCTCTTTCTATTTCTTGAATTTGTCGGCTTTTTGTATTTTTCTTGCTTATTTCTTTAGTTATTAGGTTCCATGTTTTTGATGGTTCGGCTCGGTATCTCTCGAATTTTCTTGTATAGTATTCTTTTTTTGCATTCTTTATCGTAGATAGTGTTTGTTTCTTTGCTTCAAGATATGTGTTCTTATAGTTCTTATTGTGTGGGTATTTTGTGTACTTTCTATATAGTTTGTTTCTTGTTTTTATTTCTCTCAGTACGTTTTCATTTATCCATGGACATTCTTCTCTTCTTTTGATTTTTTTTATTGTTTGGTTTCTTTCGATTATTTTTTGGAGTGTCACTGATAATTGCTCAAAGCTATTTACGTCTGTTTCTTTGATATCTGATATTTGGTGTGTTATATTTTTGTAATTTGTATCGGTTTTTTCGTAATATCTGTATTTCAGCGTTTGTGGTGTTTTGGTTATTGTCGTTCTAACTGCGTAGTGATCTGAAATTTCTGTTGGTATTATCTTGATTGTGATTTTATCTTTAATATTTGTGATAGCGTGATCTAGGATGCTGTGGTTGTTTGTGCTATTAATGCTGTTTCAGTAACAACATTACGTAAATATTGTTGTTCAAGATGTTGACGGATTTAATAATTACTGTCACGTCGTTATACCGATGATCTTTTAATATTAGGTGAAATTTTTATACTAGCATTGCTCGCTATTTCTGAAGGATATTAGGAGTTGAGAGGAGAATTGTTTATACTTATATATTCTAAACTTTTAAACGAAACACATCGCAATTTTAACGCAAGCAAAACTTGTCTCACGTGCTTACGAATTGATGCGAAATGGATAAATGAGACGGTCTAGAAGATATATATGCAAATGGAAAATCTGAAGCTCTCGTGACTACCTATATTCTTTAACAGGAGTGAGAAAAGACTGTATTAATCAATGTACGAATTTTATCTACTCTTGTCTTCATACCACTATTTACTGAGACACTGCAAATATACCAAAAATCGTCTAGATCATATGTGGGCAACAACCGGGCCGCTGTAAGATTTGATCCGGCCCGCGAGACATTTTGAAAAACTCAATTAAAAAAAAATATTACACTACTTACTCATACTCACTCATACTCACTCCAAATTCATCCAAACATTGATGGATTAGTTTCCCAAATTCAAGCTCAAGGGTCTCATTGATTTCGTTGTCGCTATTTAACTTTCGTAGTTTGTAATAATTCCAAATTTCACGATTTAATTATAATGTTGTACCTATTTTTTTCATTTCATTTTCTTATTTTAATAAATTGCATTATAATAACATTGTCGTATTATTTCATGTCTGACATCTATCTCTAAAAGTTATGAACACTACTTTAAAATGCACTACTTTTAAACGCGACCCGCGAACGTATTTGCACACTAAAATTTGGCCCACAACATGTTTGCCCATACTTGATCTAGATGCTTGTTAGGGACATTCTGCATGGAACGCATACATCTGACTATAATGGGAAGGATACCAGTACCACTACAAAGTTTCTTAGTCAATTTCCATAATTTTCATACTTTATAGATACTGTGTACTGATTGAATTAATTGAAAATGCAAAATGAATTTTACAAAGAAAAAGAAAAATTAAATTAGCTAGATCAACGGATAAAATTTTTAATGGATGCAAAAGAACAACTAACCTCAGAGTTACCCTCGCGAATTAAAATTTGAATCTAACCACGAAAGGTAAAATGTGAGTGAATGAAATCAAACTTTCTTAATTACCCGAAAAATTGAAAAGGTTTAAAATAAAATAAAAGAACAGAATTTTTTTTACCCAACGATGTAAATTAACAATCAAATTTATTATTCAAAATGGGTTAAATTACAGCTTCTGCAGAAAAAAAACCGTGAACTGAAGGATCTGTCCTAAAATAAAAACTGCACCTGATTCTAAATTACAATAGGACAATGCTATTTCCTATACAAAGCAAAAGATTTGTTTGTTCAGGAAGATAATCCAAAGTCTTACAAATTCAATCCACGTGGTTCCAAATTAAATAATCTAAGCGTAGACAATTACTAGAAAATTACAAAAGCAAAACTAAATGCAAGCACAAAGCTTCTACTCACCCAATCGAGGTGATTGATAAATTAAAAACGAAACAGCAAAATTTAATAATGAAAAATTAACTCCTTAAACTATAATGTGAAAAAAAAATTAACTAAAATGTATCTTCCCGAACAAAAATAATAAATGATCTTATATCTACTACGTGTACACATTAATTTATTAACAATTATTATAATCTGAATTCCTTGATGGACCAAATAAAAGACAATTTACGCGAAATTTACAAAATCAAAATGAATTACAAAATGGCAACAATGATATACAAAAATACGTCTACTCACGTTAATAGTCGAACAAGGAACTGCCTGACAAAACTCTACAATCGTTTTTCTTACAAAAATCCCTCGCTTAAAAACGTACAATGCAAACGCACAATTCACCGACAAAATCTAGTAGAATAAGCATTAAATCAAACTAGCAAACGCTAGACAAATAAATGAATGGAATTAATTTAAAAAACTTAACACTTAATTAAATAAATCATACAATTAACTCGTAAACTAAATTATACAAAACAAAATCTAAATTTGTGAAGATTCTCGGTACATTGAATACCGAACGAACGGAGTAATCATGGAAACAAAACTATGCAACTTAAAATACACTCAGCGGTAACGCGGGTAAACTAACCATAGCAGTAAGTTCCAAATATCATTTGCCTCTAAAGCAAACATGAAAGTTTGACTGATTACTAGAAGGTTTTCTTGTGGCAAGTAATTTTTCTTATGAAAAAATCCAAACAATAGCTCTACAGAATGCATTTTTTTTTAATCAAAAACATTTACTTTATACAATTTAAAGTAGCTAAAATTTCAAGTTTACTATTCGACATGGCAAATAACTAACATAACTAAACAATACTTCACGTCTTATGATAAACGATAACCATAAACGTTAAATAACCGCTTATTATGCACAAATAGTTGAATAAGTATTTAATTTTGGTGTATGTCTAGTATGTATAATAAAGCGTACAATTTAATATGACATTAATTTATAAATTGTATTTCAATATTTTATTCGGTAGATATACGTTAAACTGTACTTCAGCTAGATATTTTAACAGATATTTTGATAGATATAGATCGATATTAAACGTTTATTGTAGGCGTTGCGTAGTAATTTATATAGTGCAATCTGTATTCAATTCTGAACCCAGTAACTAATCTCCTTGAGTCTGCTAAAGTAGGGGAAGTAGGGCCAAATGAATTAATTCATATTAAATGTAATGTAAATTTATATTTTAACATATAAATTCTTATAAATTTAATAAAAGCTTGAAAGGATTTATATATCAAAAACCTATGAAACACATTTATTATTCTACTGGGATAAACTCAATAGACAAAGCGAATGTACAAAGAGTTGTAATTTCAAGAATTCCAACAGGAAATTGCTAAATTAGTGTAAACACAACAACCAAGAATTAGCATTAACGATATGGATAATAATACTAACCCACCATTCTGCTAATAATAAATGAGTAACTAACCAAGCACCTGCTGTAATTAGTCTCTCGTTATTCCGTGACGTCGTCTTTCGATTTAATTGCAAATGCTATCTGAATCTGAACGAGCTCAAAAATAAAGTATATGTTAATTATAGTAATGTCACCGTCTAAACATATGGTAAATTAAAATTGCTCTCTAGGCATTATTTTATTCCACACTTCATTTCGAAAGAAAGTGCGTAGCTCACTTACTTTTAACGATGTATGTACAACATATAAACATGTTCTTTTCAAAATAACGAAATTCCTCAATATTCGTTACTATTAATTAGGAAAAACTATGATAATAAAAAATATTTTTAGCGTATTACCTGTCCACATAATAAAATCAGCGAAGACAACGAAACGAAAAGCACCAGCTTCTCCTAATGTGTGGTTAGTAAGACGACGACAATTAATTTGCAATGGATAGAAACAATATCTACATTCATAATTGTTATAAACAAATCTATTGTAACTCTGACATAGAATATTTTCTATCCACATTCTTCAGCATTTCCAGCATCTGTCACGTTTTATCCTTGATTTTTGTGCGGATGGCTCTGTGATGTCAAAGCGTGTTTGTTCCAGTAATAACTAATTCTTTTCCTGGCTGCTTCAAAAACTTATCAAAATAATACATTAATATCTACTATGTTATAAAAACTGTAGTGTGGGACTCTTCGGACTTTCGTCCGTGCTACCCGCTAAAAACCCCCAAGCTCTTCTTTACTGTGCCTTTGGAACCAACGTACGACACAACATCTGAGGCTCAGGTGGCCTACTTTCCATGCTTATTAAACGTCCTAGTCTAAGTTGCTGGCGTCTCACTTCGAACTGTATCTTTTCCTTATTTCTTTTCTGTCCTTCCTTCTGTTTTTCTCGTGGACATCACTTTCCTTATATAGTTGGAGATTAGGTAGCAGATATTGTTATTTGTTTTTCTAACTCCGACTTTTACCTCATCCGTCTTTTGCATTGCAGCAGAGCGTGCTGCGAGGAGTCAAGCATTGCACATTGCAGTGTGGACATATGTCCTCCTCAGCCAGGTTGAAACGACTTCTGTAGCTCTCAAAGTGTCCGTATCCGGACAGGAATTGGATCAAGTGCTAAAGGTTTGAATAATGAGAGCTCGATTATTCAACGTTCAACAATTTGTTGTTTTAATATTAATAAAAAAATTGGTTCGTACTTATGCCCTTAAGAAATATATTTTTTTTTCACTTAATAATCGATTGTTTATTAGTAAAGTAAAGTAAACATTATTTCCAAATACCACAAAAACTACAGAGGAAACTTCAGAAAAAAGAAAGCAAAATAACAAATGTAAAGTACACCTTGGAAGAAATGAAATTATTCTTATAACAGATTATTAATAAGAAACAAAAATTAAAACCTAAAGGTAATAATAGTAATAATAATAAATAATAATGATAATAATAATAAAGTATCGTGATATTATCAATAGATAATGTCACGATAATGGATGTGCAATCTCTCCAGCTAAAGGCTGAGTATTTTCTACACGACGTCGATCAATGGATGGTCAAACATCAATTAAAGTAGAGCACCTCAAAAGACAGAAGCTGTGCTTTTGGTCGGGGGAAGAAAGAAAATACAGATTTCCTTAGACGAGATACTGAAGACCAGACGACAGTGCGATATCTGGGTGTATATCTGGAGAAAAACCTGAAATTGGGGACACATATTTGAAGAGTAGCAGAAAAAGCATCTAAAGCGATGGCCAATCTAAGTCGTCTCATGGCAAAGATTGGAGGTCTGAAGGAACAAAGCCGAAGAATGCTGACTTCAGTAGCCGAGTGCACCACCCTATATGCTGCATCCGTATGGGGAAGAACCCCGGAAAAGGAGGTACATAGAAAAACAATGAGGAAAATACACCACATATACCCAAACCGTATCATCCTGCATCATTCAATGCCCGTCTTCACCAACGTCTTAGTGAAGCGGAAAATTTTAAAAAACGGACGACTGATAACGGGCACCCATCTACAGTGAGAACTCCACAGAAATGGTACTAAATGAAATTGAGGAACATCCTACTACAAGCACCAGAAAAATTGCGTTTGCTTTAAACATTAGTCAGGTCACAGTTTGGAGAATATTGAAAAATCAACTGTTGTATCCAAATCGCATTCAAGGGGTGCAGGCACTTTTGCCGGCAGATTTTCCGCAAAGAGTAGCTTTTGTCAATGGATGCAACACAAAATCGCACAAAATCCTGACTATTTGGCTCAAATATTCTTCACCGACGAGGCTACTTTCTCTAGAAACGCGATTATTAATTTTCATAATAATCACATGTGGGCCGAAGAAAATCCACACGAACTAGTGAATGCCCGTCAGCAACAGCAATTCTCTGTCAATGTGTGGGCCAGAATTGTTGGAGATCACTTAACAGGTCCACATTTTTTACCGATGCGGTTAAATGGCGAGGAGTACCGCAATTTTCTTGAAGAGGGGCTACCCCTACTGCTGGAAGAAGTTCCGTTGCAATTAAGATTACAAATGTATTTTATGCATGACGGTGCTCTAGCGCATTTTAGTTTAGTTGCTCGCGAGTTTTTGGACAATACGTATCCAGATCGGTGGATAGGACGGGGAGGTCCACAACCGTGGCCTCCTCGGTCTCTTAAATTCTTTGGACCTTTTTCTCTGGGGTCACCTTAAATCATTAGTTTATGCGACTCCCATTGAAAATGTCGATGAACTGAGAAATCGTATTATCGCAGCTTTTCAAACAATTCAAAATACCCCTGTATTTTAGAATGGACTCGCCAGTCAATACGACGGAGGATAGAGGCTTGTATTGCAGTTGGGGGCGGTCATTTCCAACAGGTAGTATAAGTTAATTTTGTTTTACTAATTATTTTGTTAATTTATAATAAAAATATTAACTATGTTATAGTGCGTTAACGTTAACGTTGTACAACTTTAGAAATAAGCGATTTTGGACATATGTCCTTATGAACTTTTATAATCGAAATAACCCGAGGAATCAGCGCTTAAACTTTATCGCATATATTGAGAATCACCCTGTAGAATACAACATTTAGTTAATATTGGAGCAACAGCGAAGTATCAACTTTGAAATCAACAATATAGTTTGGGTAAAACTATTTAGAAATTTTCTAAATAATTTGATTTCGTCATATATTTTAAAAATATAATTCAAATTAGTTTTTTTTTTGAAAAAGTAAGTAGAACCTCGGAGTTTCATTTATAGCCGGAAACTTCGACTTGTTTTCATTTGTGTGATTCACTTATCATACAATTAAAAACACTAGGTAATTCATAATTTATATGTAATTATATAAAAAATAAGAAAAAGTGAAGACATTATTAATTTGGTACCCATTCATCATAAAATATAACGGTAGGTATATCATGTTATAAAAGGATTATAAATAATCCTCTCATATTCTTCACACGTTTCTCTTCAGATGCCAATACCCTTACTAACTAGGAAACTAGTATTGAAATCAGGAAAAAAATGCGCGGACAGAACCAGTAAAAAGATTTATATTTATGTATATGTATATCCTTATGCACACATACAAAGATCAAAACAAATTAAAAAAGATAGAAATAAATAAGAGCGCAAAGTTGAAGCAATAAAAGCTATAAATTAAGAACGGCCTCAAATTTACGAGATGGTGGAACCTATTATGAGTTGTCGATTATCATGCAAGGTGAGTGTGCCGAAGTGTCTCAAGACCGCGCGCGGTCCTATAGCCGCTGCCGGCTGCTGCTGCTAATAATTGATGTCTTGAGATTGAAATACGTTGAATCGTGAAAAAAAAATCTATGTAGTAAGTATTACATACTTAAGTTACGCTACTAGCGATTAGCATTAAACAGTGTATTTATAAACGATTGAACATCGAGTCTCATATCTAAAATCATTAAGTGGCTTCAAGTTACATGTGTGGATATTTACTCTTTGATATAATCTAAACCAGTAAAAGATTAGAAAGAATGCACTGAGTCGGAAACCTTTGATTAAGTAATTTAAATAGTCCTCAACACGAAGTTATTCACGCATATAAGGCCTTCTTTAACCATTGGATCTAATGCAAAAACACAAGCTAAAATTAAAAGAAAAGCAGCAAAACCATCACTATCACACATGACGCTTGAATAATTACAGTGTAAATAAAAAGAAAAGAAAATTCCAAAATATTATTTGTATGTATTTAAAATAAGTTGCGAGACATACTTTTAAAAGTAAATATCAGTTCTATAGGCCCAATAAAAAGTATAGTATAAAGTGCATATACTATTATTATATATAATTTTTCATGCACTATTAAAAATATGTAGTAAGTACTCCGTATATAAAGCGTACATGGTACGCTTTGATTAGGTACATGAGTGGTACGTTAAGTACATCTGTTCATTACGTGCACAAATGATCAACTCCTTCAAATGAACTACATATGCGGATTTCGTTAACACGTGAGCAGTGTAAGCCAAGGCGGCGTTTTTAAGCAATTGACCCCATCGTTTTCACGTAATTCCAGGAATACGAGTTCGCATTTCAAGGACTTCGACTAATGGTGTTTTGCTTAGGGACCTGTATAACACAACAAACAACTGAATATAAACAATCTCTTTACTTCAGACGTTTACGAAAATATGAATCTAGATTATTAGCAGATAACTGTACAGCTGATATGGGAATAATAGGTTCAGTACCGTAGAAAGATTCGTTTTCGAACGATGCGAACATTGATTGTGAATAAACTGTAAACTTCACACACTGGTGGCAAATGAAAGGTAACCCTTGTCAAGTGTATTTCTGGCTTCTGAAGGACATGACATTCGTCCAACTGCTAACCATTCGCAAAAGTTTTTATTGCAAATTACACTTGCTTCGATAGTCCGAACGGTTGGAAACGTTTATCAGATGTACTCCCGCTTACCGAGAAGGCCTGCGCACGATCAGAAACGCGAATGCAACGATACGAACAAATAGCCAGGTTTGTCAGATATATTATCGGTTTTAGAAAATAGTATAGACGATTGCTATGGTAATACCATGAAAAGTTGAGAAAGGAGCAATTAAGTTGAGCTTGGCCGTACTTGCAAGGTAAGGTAAGTTCTCGTATCTGAAGATCTCTTACTCAGACCACGTTATCAACAATAATGAATTACGAATAGTAGAACCAAAGCAATGAAAAATTATTCAATTTATTTCCTAGTATCTTCCAAGTACAGGTACATCTACCACACTTCCCTAAACAAGCCGGTGGTAGGCAATTTTCGCATCTGTGCCTAGCAAATTACCGTGTAATATTTCACGCGGGATAACAACGCATCTTTCACTGCGTCCACGGGCCCTCATCCTCTGCAGCATTAATTCCGGGGATTAGAGTTTAGAGAAGAAAACTGGAAAGTGTTTTATTGCAACGGGAAGATCAGAATCCAATCAGTAAGTAAATGCAAGGTTCGGCACGAAAACGAAGAAGTTAAAATATTACCACAGTTTCTGCGTTGTGTAAAAGGCGGCCGATATTCACTAGAAAATCTTCTCGTTCTAAAATTGACGATTACACTAGTTACCTGCCCCTTCTATAGTAATTATATGCATAAGATTATTATTTATTATGTGAAAGGAGGATTTAAAAGTTCTTCGTACTTGCGTGACCCTTCCTGTTCTTCTTCCCTCTCCCTGTATATTTGCTACTCGCGAGAGAGGCTGAAAAGTGCTTTGCTATATATAAAAGCATCTTTATCGCACTTTATCTTCTGTCCGATGTACGTGCGTATCTAATACCAGTCAACTCATAAATATTGCCCATGGCCGCGGCCGGCGTTGTGTTCGTTTTGAATACCGTTCCGTCGCCTTTTTTTTTTCAATCGCGTTAATAAAGCATATAATCGGCGAAGATAGTGAGGCGTAAGTTTTATTACACATTGTAAGCGACCGTGTTAGTTTCGTGAGAATCTGAACTAGTAAACTGCGCGGAGTTTTGCTCTAAGATCAAACTAATAAGATTAAATACCTCAGAAAAGAAGGTTTTGGAAAGAATTATTTACATCTTCCTGATTTAAATTATATAAACAGTAGTAAAATAACCAAAGAAAAAGAGTAGTATCAATTAGTTTTTAATTAATGCATAAGAAGCGAATTAAAACCTCTTTCGATATTTATATTTTTTATCCATTTTATAGTTTTTTTTTTGTCAAATGTATTTCACCATTTGTCAAAACTCTTTCATGTTATTGCAATTGATTTTCCTCAATGTTGTTGCACAGATATATTTCTTGAGGGATCTTTTTTATTTGAAACAAAGATAAGCAAACCACATAAACCGGAAAATGACTCACTCTTAATTATTTCGTACATACTGACAGTTAAATTTCATCAGTGTACTGTAGTCAGTAATAAAATGAAATTATGTACGAAAAAAAGGGCAAAAAGTCCTTTCCAATTAGGGGTTTATTTTATTTTGAAGATCATCTTAACATGTTTCTTTTAACTTTGTTTACTGTTATACTACTATTATTCGAAATTAATTAGCCACATTTTTTTTTTCGGCATATTTGCCAAATTTATTTATTTTCTTTCAGGATCGTTTCAAACATGAAGACCAGTTTTAAGTGTAATTTGAAACTCATAAAAAAAGTTTAAAAACTGAAGCAGTGCACTCTGGCATAAATTATCTACCATGAATACAAATGTGTCCGGTATATGTGAGTCCACAATACGTAAAAAATACACGTCGCCTCGGTTTTGTTTAGTGTTTAATATCGCTGGCGAGCTGTTTTATAGGGTAATCGAGCCTTCTAAAATAAAAAATATAGCGTAGTTACAAGAAGACTTAATATAATATTCGAAACTCAGATAAATTCAACAAAACATATCTAACTGTTTTGTTGTATTTTTAGTAGATGAACTATTATGCGGACTGACGAATCTAGGCATATCTTGTCAAGGGTATGCTGATGATATTGTCCTATACGCAAGAGGCAAATTTGAGAATACCCTCTGTGACATAGTTCAAAGAGGATTGAACTTCACGAGAAGATGGTGTCAATCGATGGGACTCAATGTTAACCCCACTAAGACAACCCTAGTAGCATTTACCAGGAAAAGAAAATCCAATCTTAGAACCATAAAACTAGATGGGCAAAATATATGAAGTTGAAGTAACCAACAAGGCCAAAAGAGCTCTGATGGTCTGCAGAAACTTTGCAGGGAAAAATTGGGGATGCAACCTAAAAATACTGCTTTGGATGTATACAGCAATAGTGAAACCAATCATCACCTATGCATCAGTAGCATGGAGCAAAAGAACTAATCTGGCCACCGCGAGAATTAATCTCTCGAAAGTGCAAAGATTAGCATGTGTATGCATAACGGGGACTATGAGAACCTGCCCAACAGCAGCTATCGAAGTAGTATTGGATCTTGCCCCCCTCCACATTGTAATAGAGGGCGTGGCGAAAAGAACCGCACTAAGAATGGTCAAGGAAGGAATGATTAGGCATAGGCCTCAATCTCCCGACGGTGATCAAACCCTGAGATATGCCCCGGGATGATATGTTAAAAAATTTTAGCTTTGTGAAGGAATTCACCACAAAGCTAAGTAACAGGAGCGAGTGGGATCATAACACCATCTTGAACTTGAACAGAAATGCCATCAAATGGTAAACTGATAGCTCCAAAACGGCAGAAGGAACTGGAATAGGAATATATGGGCCTAGAACTACATATTTCGAAAGCTTGGGAAAATACCCAAGTATATTTCAGGCGGAAATACACGCTATTGGAAGATGTGTTCAGTTCAATATGGATAGGAACTATCGGAAGCAGGAGATTATCATCATGTCTGATAGTCAAGCAGCCATCAAGGCGCTGAGCTCATATGAAATCAGCTCCAAGATGGTCTGGGAATGCCTAGGGAAACTAAATGAGCTAGGCAAAAGAAATAAAGTAACGCTCCTGTGGGTTCCGGGTCAACAGGAGTGGAAGGAAACGAAATAACGGATAACTCGCAAAAAAGGGCTGGAATGCCTTTGTAGGGCCTGAACCCTTCTGCGGGTTAAGTAGCAGTACAATACTGAAGAAACTAAAAATAGAAATGGAGCAGAGAAAATCCAGTTATTGGGAAATCTGCAGGGAATGAGGCAAAGTAAAATTCTTCTGGAACTTATAACCAGAAGAGGTTTACAGAATGCATCAACCTGAGTAAGAACAAAGTTCGCATTTTAACAGGAATACTTTCAGGCCATTGTAGACTCAAAGGACACCTGACTAAGCTTGGATTGGAAAAAGATCCTGAATGCAGATTCTGTGGGGAACAGGATGAAACACCCATCCATCTCCTCTCAAACTGCGTAGCACTGTGCAACTCGAGGGCATTTCACCTGGGAGCATGTGAAATCGAAGAGGGAGACTTACCTAGACTGGGGCCCTCTGACATCCTACACTTTCTAAAAGGAATAGGACTGGAAGGCCAGCTGTAAAGCAGCAACAATAGGGGACACAATAGATCTTTTAGGTCGCAGTGTAACACCACCCTTTTACTTACATACATACATACATACTTTTTTGTTGTTTTACTAATCTAGGTGCGTCTTCCAATTATTGTAGACTGCTAAGATTGGCATTTCAAGTAAAGTCAGATGAATCTAAGAGGAGAGATGTTTCGTAATTAGCTCAATCACAAGATAATGAAACATCTTTAAATATGCAAATTGCCTAATTTTGTAATAAATTGTAATACATGGTTGGCATTTTATATTTTGTTCATTCTCCCCTTCAACTAAGTCACAGAAACGATTAAAGTACTTACTAAAACCATCTAAACTATTTCCAACGTCAAATTTTTTATTTTATATTTATAATTAAAAATGGGGTCCTAGAAACCAATGTGAATCGGATTTAAGAATCGACTGCACAGGGATAGAAATGTTGGTACATGTTCAATATGTCCATAAGCTTCGATCAATGAAATCTAACGTTATCAATGACAAAATATGGACCTTGCACGTTATCTTCGACTAAGTGGTCAAAAAAGATGTCAAGATATCTCCAAAGTGTTCAACGTTGTAAGGCCTGTCTTGTTTTCTTGAATGGGAAATAAATATAATGAATTAATACACATTGTAGCAGTAGTTGAATAATTAAGCCCTGTTACTTGTGCCTTAACTTTGATGATTCTACAATTTTCTGTGATCTTCCATAATATCTAGAATTCACTTAAATTCCAAATTCACGAATAAAATATTTCTCTCTGTACAATTTTATTATCCTGTTATATAGAACAGCATCATCAAACCTACTTTGGATAATATCTGGTGCATTACGCCTTTCTAGCACAAAAAAAAAAACGCGTTTTACAGAATAGTGAAATATCTTCGTCATTCTGTCAATAGTATATTATATAATAATTTGGTTTTTATTTGTTTTAGTGTTTGCCTCCTAGCTTGGTTCTCTTGAGTAATTTTTTGAGACGATGCCCAACACTCCTTTTTTACATCTCGTTCGTTATTTTGGAAGTCTTGTAAATTTTTCTTAGTGTTCGAGAAAATATTAAATTGTCGTTAGTTCCATAAGTGTGTATTCTAAGCTGATTTGAAACTGCGTAAGCGCCCTAAATGAGGTGGGCAACCAAAGGAAATTAACTTTACCCTGAGTCCCTAGCCACTCGGGCGTGAGGACAAATGGAGCTGGCAAATCAAAAAATCCATCAATGAATAGATGCATAATCAATCCAAAGGGTTGTAGTGTGTACCGAAACAGAAACAGCAAAGGAGTTCCTAAAGGAACAGAGGCCTAAATTTACTAGAGATCTACTGAATAAAGACAGGAGGACTGTCTAAATGATAGTAGGTCTGCTGAATGGTCACTCTAGACTAAGCAGGCATATGTCCAATATAGGTCTAGCAGATGAAGCAGCCTGCAGATTCTGCCAAGAGGAAAAAGAAACACCAGTTCATGTGGTGTGCCCAATGTGAAGGCCTGGCGACGACAAGGTTTCTAGTAATGAGCGTGGAGAACTCCAGAGCTAGCAGCTACACAAAGAAGCCGCTTTCAAAGGTGATAAGCCTAATTGAGAGGGCAAAATTAGAAAGCGTTGTTTAAAAAAAAGGATATCACAATAGATCTGAAAAGATCGCAGTGAAACAGATCCATAGTTCTCCCCAATCCTAATCTAATCTAATCTAATCTAATCTAATCTAGATGTAATAGTAGTGCTGCATTTTTCAAACATGTAAAAAACGCTGGAAAAAGACAGCATTCTTACGACATCTTCGTACAAAACCATTGAGTGGTTCAACTGGAGGCATAAAAAAAAACATTACTTAGAAGATGCTCTCCAGTTTCTAATTCCATTCATTAAAAGTGGTAGAAAGCAGAAAAGAAACTTCAACCAAGACTGTGAACTGAACCAAAGCGTTGTCGATAGCGACGAAGATGATACAGCAAGTAGAGTAGAAGGAAGCCAGTAGATTGATCCGAAAGTGCAAGTCCCCACTAGTTCAACCGCAGTTGCATAATGCTAAGCTACCTGAGACACCAAGAGTTTCTCGGCTAATTTATAACGGGGATAATCGTTCGACCGCTATGGAAAAGACAAATAAAGATACTGATGCAGAGAATTTCGTGGCGGCATACTTTGAACCAAAAGTGACATGCCTTGTTACGCCAAGTGAAAGTGCAGATGAAAAAATTTTTCCTTTTGCCTTTTACCTGATATGACCTTAATGATAACTCAGCAAAAGAGGAGACTGAAACGGGAAATTTTGAAACTTGTAGCAAAATACTATTAGAAGACAATTGTGCCTCAGAAAGGAGTTTTGGTTCTCCGAGTATCGGCAATTCGTCGCGTAGTGACACTCAATCTAGGCTACCAAGTGCCTTCAGTTACCAGTCGGCATCAGACACCCAATCTATAACAATAAACGTATCTCACGTTTCAGATACTCAATCATCTACAGTACTGAGCGTATCCTCCCTCTCGCAGTACAATTGCGATTGATATTTTTATCATAGTTTTAGTTTAGTTTATTTTTTTATGTAAACAAGTTTGTTCAGAAAATAAAAAGTTACCTTAATGTGATAAGAAGTCTTTCTTCACCACTTATAGCTTTGCAGTAATCGGTGTCTCTTTTTGCTTATTTCAGGCTTCAATGTTTCTGCTAAAATTTTAAAAGTTACTTTGCTCATCCGGTAAAATCCGTGGAATTTAGCAGGATCATTACTTAATTCCCGCGCCATTATATAAGAACTGTGTTATAAATGTATAGTATAAAAACGGTTAATCCACAATTGTTGGCATGTTTTCTTTTTACGCTTTTTTGCTAGCAAGTATGCCGCAGCTATATTTTCATCCGACAAGGACGACATTTTGTTTGCAACTACGGAAACGAGAGATTGTTGATTTCATTAAGTACATAAGAACAACTCAACTGAGGTTGCGGTCGCAGTTGCGTTGCCATTGCTAGTTACTGTTGGTGAGAACACGATCTTATAAAAATAAATAGAGATAGTTATATAGCGAAAGATTGACATACAACCCATTTATCACCCTATTTATTAGTGCATTTATTATTCATATGCTAAGCTACATTTGTAAGAATAGTAAGAATATTACCATTGCAATCGTCCAATACTAAAGTCAGATCATTAGCAAACTTTAAGGAAATAACTTTAGAACATTTACAATTTTGTGAACAAGCATTGGATATTAATAAAATTATCTTGCTCTTTAGCTTGCTTTTTTTTGTAATATTTGGGAGATGTACTGTTTAATTTTTGTTGCCAAATGTTGGCTGTAAATTTAGCAGCACAGTTTTCACCTTATCTATAGGTATATTGTGTCAGAACTATTTTCAAAATATTCTGCACGATTGTATATAAACAACAAACTATAATGGTTCTTAGTTAAAATTTTAATTGAAAATTTTCGGAAGCTCTGTATATAAATCAACAACCGATATAAAGCACAATTATGTATGTAAATTCCTACATTCCAAAATGTCAACTATTGGCTCTTTATTTTAACATTACCTCTGCCCTGTACAACAATAAATTTTAAACCGTTCGCTTTATAAATTCCCTTTGCGAGTCTTGATTGAAACGGTACAGCAGGAACGAGCTAGCAATGCATCATAGTACTCATTGATATTCAAACGGCGTTCGATGTCATCCGCATAGAGAGTATCGACCATCGCCTGTGTTTACCGGATCTTGGAAAAACCACGACACACAGAGCACAACAAAAGTATGAGACGAAGAAATGAGCGATAGGGATCATTACCATGCCGACAAGCGGTTGACAGGCTTGCTGCGATGTTACCCGGTTGTCGCGCGGACATGTCTCTTTATGTCACTACTTTTCTCTTGGGATGTGTATCCCACGGTTTATCAGCAATTAAAGCATTTTTCATTCCTTCTCGATATTCTCTTAATTTAACAGCACCGATCTTCCTCATGAATTTATAACTAAGTACGTACCCAGTTGTGGTAACCATAACAAGTATTTTACTTTGATTATTTTCTCTAGTTCCCGTGTTCAATTTTCTGTTATCTTATCAATTAATTAGGAGAAGAATAAGGCGATTAATGCATTTTTGTTAATATCACATTGCACACAATCGTGGAAGCTGTATAGATAGACTATAGACTACTAAACCTTTGTGTAATAGGTTTGTTTCTGCAGTAATTTGTAACTAAGTTGAAATTGCCGGGGACTTAGGAATTGCAAGTACGCACAGATAAAACTTCCAATGTTTATCAATTGTTGGGTGTAGGCTGTATTTTCCAAACAATTTCGAATGGTTTGCTAAGAGCTGCAACAGTATGTATACCAGTTGAGAATAATTGATTAAAACATGCACTTGGAGTATAAAATACACATTATAATGATTGAAAAAATGAATATTGTTATCTCAAAAAAAACGGTGTAAAGATATATATTTTCTTTATTTTTTTTGCTTATAATGATTTGATGATATAGTAACGCATCTTTTAAGTAGTAATAAAATACTATCGAGTATGGCTTGTGATTTGTGAATTATGTTAATTGCATTCGTGCAGTTAACAGGTTACAAAAGTCACCAATCGGTTTAAATATACTCATGCGCTTTTTAACTAGTCAATGTGTGATTATCACTCAATATCTTTCACATTTCACGAACCTGCAACGCCTCTAGACCTTCCAAAAGGAAATTTTTATCTTAGTCTGCAAACTAAGCTTCCACAGCTTCTATCGCCTGTTCGTCGGAAAAATATTTAGGATCTTTTAAACTTTATTTCCAGTTGAGGAAGGACATGATACTGGCACGGAGCCAGATCTGGTGAATAAGGGGGATGTTCGAGTAATTCGAACCCTAAATCACGAATTGTTTGCATGGCAACATACGATTTCTGTGCAGGGGCATTGTCCTGCAAAAACAAAACACTTTTGGACAATTTTCCGCGTCTTCTCTTCTTAACTTTTTGTCGAAGAGTGGTCATTAACGTCGAATAATAATTCCCAGTTATCAATCATGATTACTCCATGGCCAATCCCAAAAAGCTGAAGCAAGAATTTTCCAGCAGATTTTGGAACACGAATCTTCTTAGGCCTTGGAGAACCAGAGTGTCTCCATTCCATCGATTGTTGTTTTGTTTCTGGATCGTAGAAATGTATCCAAGTTTCATCCATAGTAACAATACGGCTTAATAAGTCATCTTTTTCAAACTGAGCACAGGTCGAATGCGATGCCTCCACCCTTGCACGCTTCCGGTCAACATTCAGATATTTGGGGAACCATTTTGCAGAAATTTTTCTCATGTTCAAATCGATATAGAAATAGACCTTCCCGATTGGTGTTCATCTTCAATGGAAAAGTTACTCCTTTTGAAGCTCACAATCCAATTTTTCACGGTCGTATACGAAGGACATTGATCGGCAAGGGTATTAAGCAAATCTGCTTACCTCTTAACCCCTTCAAATGCAGGTATTTGATGATGGCTCGATACTCCAATTTTTCGATTTTCACAATTTCGGTCGACATCTCTTTTTTTTAATTTTTATTGCGCAACTTTGACTTTTTGATGTGAAACTTTACACTGACCCTTCTAATATGTTATTTTTCGTTGCTGTAGTATCGCAATATTTTCTTTATCCACAGAACTGATATAGGCTAACTAGATACCAATACATCCTCGTATATAAATGTTAACTTCTACGTTCTTGTTCTTATGGTAGGGATCTGCATGTTTGTAGCACCTGTTATCTGTGAATCTTTAAGCATCTATAATACATGTTTATCAAATCGCACTAAATCTTGCGTAAGTTTATAAATGTCATCTGTGAATGTGTAAGCGTTCTTAGTGCAAACTCAAAAACTTACAGGTAACGAACAGGTAATACAGACTTGCATAAAACCCTACCATAAGTATTGACACATACGTACTGTAAAAATTGGCTCTATAAACCTAATGTAATAATCTCTATTTATTTATATTACGTGAGACATTATTAATATTTATTACGTTCTCACCTTTAGTTACTTTGACTATTTAACATATCTTCCTTCTGAAAGCAATCGTTAGCAGCAAATATTTTTAATTATACTGACAAATAACTATGTATATTAAAACCTTCCTTATTATGCATGTTGGAACATTTGCCTGTTTATACTTCATTCACGTTAAGAATGCAGTAGACTGCGCTGCGATCGGCCCCAAAATTACATCAAAGCAATGAAAAAGTGGCGGCAAATTCAAATTATAAATTGATAGTGTAATTTTATTTAAAGTTTATCAAAATTTTGTAGTACAGCAAAAGACTATATCAAATGGAATTCTTATCTCCCTCATTTAGTTTTATCCAACATAAATATCGTTTACTAAATAATTTTTTCGTGTGTGTGAATTTGTCTCGTCTATTAGCTAATTCCAAACTGCCATTTTTTGACCTGTCGCCTGTTTACTGCTGCATTCTCACAATGAATGGGCTGTAATTATTTGACATTTTGAAATATTACTAGAAATGTTATTTGCACACAACTGATTCTTTCTGATCGTACTAATTTCATTTTAAGCCCTAAATTATGAAATGCTGGTGGTGATCCCAACATGAGTGCAAAAATAAACTTCGAATTCAAATCGTCGATATTGCAATTCTATAACTTATGTCTCTTTAATAAATTATTTAAATTATGCTTTTTATTTAAAATAAAAAAAGGAATAGGTTTAAAAGTGCTATAAGAAGCAAATAGTTTTTATAACAGAAACGAATGCGAGTTTGAACGGTTTAAACGAATAGAAAAACTGCATTCGAAATATCTTAGAAATCTATACTATAGATATACAGATGACAACATTACTAAAAAATATACCTAACTTTTGGCAAATACAGGAAGTAACTAATTACAGTAGCAAAACAAATACAATAAATAAGCACAACCTAGAATTCAGTTATGTTTGCAACTTTTAACTATTTACCAAGAAGTCATTGTTAATTTGCTCATACTCGATACGAAGAATAATAAATCTCCACGGACCATTCACAAACTGTAGGTCTTTAAACTAACAAATCACCATTATTATAACACTTGTCGGGTATATCTTCTTAAGTACACGTTCGCGAGAGAGTCACCGCTTCTATACCCCTTGCAATGATAAATGGTTTTTTTTCTTGTCAGATTTTATATGATTCTCCAATGCATCGATTAACATATTTCAATGTTGACGTAATTAGTAACGAAGACATAAATCAATAGGTAATTCTTATACCAATTAAGAACACCACTAGCGACTAGCATTGCAGTCTGTGATGTGCTATTTTTTACTCTATTACTTTCTAGTGTACGCTCATTTCAGTGTATGCGTGAGTGGCGAACAGAATATTACTTATATATCTTCATCTTTTCTTCTTTTTTTTGTAGGAATTATTAAAAGAATATGTAGAAGTTTTATTTTTTACTAAACCTCTGTTACATATGCATAATAAATCGTAGAAATGTTAAAATATATATTTCTTTCAAAAATAAAAATATTTCCAATGTATATTATATAACTGTATTGAGAAAAAAAAAGCAAGACATATTGTTTAAAAATAATAAAAAAAAATTCTATGTTGTCTATATTCTATACCAGGATAAAAGGAAACTTAAGATAATAAATTCTCCAAACGATCTCCAAGCTAAAATGCACAATATCCCTACCAACTACTACTAATAATTTTATCTTTCCACCTTTAAATTTCCTTCAATAAAAAAGGTGCCAATTATATAAAAGACCTGCCCACACATTCACCTTTTGGGGATATTGAGTGAGAGCGTGTGTATATTATTTTGATATTATTTAGATCCATAGCATGTGACAGAGAGGTTGTGATGTCCAGCATACAACGCAAAAGAGGATTCATCAACGTTCAATAACACTTCACAAAAGTTTAATCTGACATATTCATCGTTAGGAAATATTTCATTTACTTTATTGAACTTATAGAATCCATATTTATTTTTCTTTAATACTCTGTAGACTGTATTGTGTGAAACATGCAGCTCCTCTGCAATAAAGACTAAAGTAAGTGTTTATTAAGCATGGTATAAACTTATTTTAACGTATGAATGCGACACGTGAGTATACTCAAGACAACCAAAGTAGGATTCACGCTGTACAATTAATGAAATATCTGCGAAGAATAAAAGGCATAACGAAAAAGGAAAAAAATAAGAAATGAATACATAACGCAAAATCTGGAAATACGATATAGTATATGATTTAATGGGAAAATGACAATTAAATATATTAACAAAATTAAATGTATACTGTGAATACGACCCATTATTAGCAAACGTATCACACTTTATTTATGAAAACTAAATTGTTACAAATCATCCCAACCTCGTGCTCCACTTCAAAAAAGTACTACACGAGGCTCCTATTATAAGTACTATATGGGTTCCATAGCAATTTAGAATAGGTAGTTCGTATCACACTGATGAAGTTAAGGAAAATTGATTATGTTTATGTTTATTAATTTAGTGCGGAATTTCGTAAGCTCGATGTAGTTGTAGTTCTATATTTTGCTGTGTACTTCCCTGCAGAGCGTTGCTGCAATCCAATCGTGACGTATTGTGTTTCCAATGAACTATACAGGATTTGTTTCCCTTTTTGTCTGTGACTTAACAACCACTAAGGTTTTATAGAGTTGCTATGATTTCAAGTTACATTCTGAGGTCAAAAATGGTTGATTAATTATTATATTAAATGGATCAAATCACACAACCTTTTATTTGCATTTGACTTTATAAATAATAAATAAAGATGAATTAAAATAAAAAATGTTATTTGAAATATGGTAAAGTTACTATTAGAACCCTAGGCTCCCGGGATATTATCTTGATTTATTATTGCCGATTCTTATTTTTAGTATTGACAAAGGACACCGAGTGCTGCAATCGCCTTACGTCACATGGTATTGACTAATCAGGGGAAGAGGCCGGTGTATATTTATGTATTGTTGATAATTAAAAATAAATATGGACGTACTTATACGTGCTACTCCTACAGACATTTGCGTGTTTTGTTTTCGTTAGGGCTCTGCCCTGTGCTCTGTTTGTGTTTAAATCGCGAAATCATGGTGTTTTATTGTGTTATAAATCGTAAGTAACGGAGCGGATTCCACCATTAAAAGTGGATGTAAGTATCCTTGTATAATAGTAAAAGTAAATAGTGGTGTAAACAATTCTTTTCTGTGTAAATATTTAATTTCCATAATTTCTAGTATTAATATATTTATTTCCTTTGCAAACATTTGAAGTTTGAACCAGATTAATTAACAAGCCAGACATTACAGACAATCAAGCTATGATGTTTGTGGTGTTCACTTCAGTAATAAAATGAAGTTAATTGCAAGTAAGACTAGGACAAATCTTAGACGAGATACTGTACCTGATCTATTGATTCCTCATCATAAGTTTTCTTTAAAATATATTATATTTAAATTGTCTTAGGTAACATTAAAGAAGACATTTTGAGTAACATTTTCCCTATTTCCACATAACCTTCGGCTGGTGTTCAAATTGATTCTGTTGTGGGGTATTTGCAGAGAAAATTTTAAAAATCGTGGATCAGTACGAGAAGAACTACATACTATCTTAATCTATATTTCAAAGTTTCTGCTAAATGCATGGATGTTTTAAATTATTTTGTACCTAAATATGGGATAAACAATATCTTGCAAATAATAATAGATAAATTAAATAAATGTGTATCATACAAGTTTAATTGTTCACAACATAATTTATTCAATTATTTTAAAGAAAGTAGACACTATTTTTTTAAATATAGATGATAGTAAACATTAAAAAAATTGTGTTCCAGCATGTGTTAAAGGTAAATGGCTAAAAAGATGATTTAAGATATGTAGATAAATATATTTATTTAAAATAAATTATTTTTGAAATTACCTTTATAATTTATATTTGCTTATCAATATGTATAGTTTTTTACTGATACGTTATAAGTATATTATGAATATTATATGTGAAAATTAATACCTTTTCAGATGTGTTTAAATTATTCATATACTACATATGTGATTACAATCAATGCTTATTTCAAGCATATAGCATTATCAGACTAATAGTGTCATTTCTGACTTGTCTTTTAATCACCTTTACTCTAAAGTTTTTTTTTTAAGTTTATTGTTGTGGAAATTAGTTATCTATGTAAAATCATCAGTAGTTTCTACTATTTAGACATATAGTATAGGAGAAACTGCTGATGATTTTACATAAATAACTAATTTACCACAACTTCTAGCATATTTTCAAGTAAGATTTAAATTTAAATATACCCCGCCACAATCCATTTCGATATAGCTCTCGGTGTCCTTTGTCATAACTAAACTCTAAAAACGTCATATGATTTGGATTGCTTTAATGTTACTGATCTATGTCGTAGGTTATTTCTTGCTGCTAGTGCAGGTTTTTCTGGCATTTTTTTTTGCGTATTCATGTAAAAAATATTGCATTTTTTCTAAATTCTTCCATTAATCTAGTCTTCCATTAGTTCTATTACTCTGTAGCTTTGTTACACACTGAATCAATAAACGTATTTCTCCTAACCTGAATAAATGTTCTCATTATTTCTCTAGAAGTCGAACGTCTCTATTAACAGTCGAAACGAAATTAACCGCTAAAGAAATTTTGAGAGGAGAAAATAACACCGCATAAAATCATCAAGAAGACTAATGCATATCAATCTAAGCGGAAGGCTTTAATAGTCATCCTTCGTTTGTAATATAAGATATTTCAAAGTCGAAATTAGACAATGAAGAAGGCAATGATTCATCGTCACAACAACAAAAGAAACTTCGGCTCCAAACAGCCGAAGAATTACCGTTCTAACAATGTAATAATGCCGTAGAATTTATAGACGTCATTAATTTGCGGGTTGTGGTTCACCACCAAATCTATGTATGTTCTTATGCTTACGCATGCGAAGGCATTTATAGTTAACTTAAATGAGAAATTTCGATTGCGATTAGGCGAATAGCTTAAATTATCTTCTAGCTGCGATTATGTCGAAATTCTAGGAAATTGAACATTAACATCTTTTTTATAATACTTGTTTGAAGATTTTCTTTAAGTGCAACATTATTTACTTGTCAACTGTAATCGTCAGTCAATTAAAGTTAATAAACGCTTGTGAATGAAGACAGAATACGTCATATTGGATTAATGTATTTAATTTAAAATCTATATATTATGTATATGACGCAATTACAACTTTAAATCAAATTGTTTCATAATCTGATTGTAACTAAGCTAAGAGTTCTTATATAAAGTTAATACTGCGTATTCCTATCACACTAACGTGCTATGTTCTATACAAATCGATAAGTGATCCGGTAAAACAAACCTTCTGGATGTGTACTTAATTTACGATCAATTGTATGTACCGATTGGTAGTGCGGATTTGCTTATCAGTCAATTTGACATTGGCCACCGTGTCGTTAGCAATTTGGACCGCCCTGTAATACAGACAAATGAACAATACCGGTCGCAGGAAGCCCCGCCTGCTGTTGTTTGCGGATCTATTGTTCCTGCTGCGGCTGCGCCTGTCATAACAATACCGTTGTCTGCTCCTATTGTCAGAAAGCGTCCCAATCCGACGCCAGAGGCGGCGTCGTCGTCGTTTTTTCAACGTTTAACCGCCAATTGGGACCATTTATCGGTCCGGCGATCAGAAAACGGATCTCCTGATTTCTGCGCGAATCCTGTTAAACAATCGAACGAGCCTATTGTTGTCGCGCTCGCCGACTTCTGCGCGTAGCAGGAATACATCCAACAGACTTTAATTTCTTCATACTTATAAATACGACAATGAGATTACCATGTTTTCTTTCCGTTATTTTTTTAGATGTTCATCACGAAAAAGTGCTGTGCCCGAGAGGACAAAAACGCAGGTAATTGAGCAGAATTTTCGTTTTAAATACAAGCAACCTGCTCTAATCATTAAATAAAGTTTCATTAATCGCTGTTATATTTATTTTAATGTTGACAGACTTCTTTTTAGTTAAATCAAATATACAAAATGTTTCAAAATGACTAGTAAATGAAGTAAGAAAGAAACACAAGTGGCTGAATTTCAAAATCTTTAATTTTGGTGTTACACGGAGAAAAATCGTCCAAATAACTTATATGTTTGGCATTTATATATTTGGAGCAAGTATATTTTAGTTGCCGGAAATAAAAAGAAAATGTGTTGCAAATTAACATTTAATTTAGAATAGCCAAATAGGAATCTTTAAACTCGCATTTTAAAGAGAAGTATAGTGTTCAGTTGTCCTAAATATACTTGCATTCAATGCCATGGTATACTATTCTCTTGATGCAAATAAATTTTACTATCTATTTTTGCTGGTAAAAAATATTTTTTTAATTAGAGCAAGTTAGTTCTAATGTTTCTGGCAATTAAGTATTTAGTTATTGGAATCAAAAATATTTTTATTTGCATAACTTCGAGGATTTAACGCATTTGCTCGGTTAAAGTCGTTAGATGCTGCGTCTTGCGCGCCCTTGGCTTGCATGCCTTTGTATACGTTTAATACGTTATCTACTTCGCATCTTCGCAGGAATTGGCAGTTTTGTCTTTTACTGTTTAACCATGGAATTGTGTTAGTGTTTTCTGTAAACCTACAATGGAATTTATAGATAATTAATTAAAAAAAAAGAATTGGGAACTTGACAAATACGTTAGAGCTTTTACCAACGAAATATAACAGAATCAATAAGGATTAGTTATTGCACTATATATCTATAGGTAGTAAAAGTATTATTCGTCATAAGTATTCGACTTTACTGGCACTATTACAAGTATATTAAAGCATATAATGATTTGGCTACTACAAACTGATGGCACATGTGTCATAGCAAAAATATATGTTAAAACCAAATATCTTATTTTATTGGAACAAGTAAAGTGCTAATTCATTTGGAATAAATAGTGTACCAATTTCGTTGTAGCAAATGTCTCATTATATATTAATAGCAATATTTGCCTGGCTGATAACAGAGTGGCTTTTACGCTCGGCTATCAGTGCTGAGTCCGGAGTTCAAATGCCATGCTATAATTCTCTTGGTCAGTTACGATAATCGGTTTTTCCGGGGTCGATTAGGAGGGTGATTAGGAGGGAGATTTGGCTCTGCTGGAGGTGTACAAAGCGAAAGCTTAGACATTACAACCCTTTTAAAATAAAATTATTTGAATATTTGGCATAGATGTAAGCGAAATATTATAGCAAATATTTTAACTCAGAAATCTTGTGTGTTATTTACCCTAAATACTTAGAATACTTCTGCCGTATTTAAGTATAATTTTTATCTAGGAGAACTGAATATTCACTTGTCAATGCACTCTCCTTTTTTCTCAGTGTACAGGATAGGTATAAATAAATGAAGATATTTTACATAAAATTGCATAAATAAAAATATAGTAAAAATTTAAACAATATATTGGTAATGGTAGAATCACATAAGAAAATTATTTGTTTATATTATAGGGCTTGGGACTTGACAATAGAAAAGGTTTTAATTGTAGATATATCGCAGAACGTCAGATTTTGAAAGAAAATTGAAAGAGTGGATGATCCTGTAATTTTAATATTTACATAAATAAATCCTATTCTATTACCCTTGGTATTTTCGATATTGACGTTTTTTTTTTAAACCTTCTGATAGCAATTACCGTCAGCCGAAACATGTTGTTTAAAAAAATACAATAAACACTTTATCTATGAATGGGAAAAAACAATTATTTATACATACAAAATTTGAAAAGTTGGTGAAGAATCAATCAATTTACTATATTCAGTTTGTTCTTTTTAATTCCTTTTCCTTTATTTGTGGAAAATAAAATTTTGAGATTATTTTTCTTATCAAACGAATGATTGAAGTTTTCATAAAAGAGAAGAAAATTGTGAAACCCTATAGAAGTTGGAGTTTGGAGACGTAACATATGTATCCATGTGTCCAACGATCTATCGTTCTTCCAATATATTTAACGTCAACTTTCGCAACCAAACAGACACCACATTTATTTTGCATTTGTTGTTCTAAATTTATGGTGGGATTCTCTGCATATCTGTAGCGTCTATAGGATTATCTGTAAGGCTGTAAGCATGTATTATTGATGCTTACAGATTACAGATGCACAGAATCTCATCATTAATTTTAATAATACATTAGAATTCGAAATTTTTATTAAGATATTTTTTAAAGACATCAAGAAAAACATGTTGGCATGCAAAGTCACAGTTCAACTAGTACCTGGTGAAGTGATTTTATATATAATCTTCATTTAGTTAGCTACCTTATGACTGCTGTTACCTAATCAAGCATATTGACTCATTTATTACTGTATATATAGACTTGAAGAAAAAAATACTTAATAACTCAAGCCTGAGCGAGCAAAAGAGAAAATATGGGTTCCTAGTAATGGAAGCGACCGTTTCTTTCGCTCGGTTAGGCTCGTATCGTTCAGATATTTTTTTCTTCAGGTGTACTTATTAAGACATTTTATTCATAATAAAAAAAAACAATAATACGTAATTTGTTTTGTTGTAAGCTTTGAAGTCTATTTTATTGTGTACTTGTAGTGTTTATTTTCCTTATCATCTCTCCCAATCTCTGACATTTCATTACTTCGCAATATGCAATTTAAATACTACTAAATATACACTATTATACAGAAAGATATTAGTTAATGAACTTTCTTAGTGTATTATGCATATGCATCTAAGGGTAAGAGAGAAATAACGCAGTGAATGAATTTAAGTCGTAGAACTGTGTGGATTATAATATTAAAAAGTGCAAGCAGTGGTAGTGTTAGCTGTATTGAAACATTCTGAGGTGTTGTAACCGTCAGAGTTTCTATAGGAACAGAGGCCCCAATTTACTGAGGACCTACTGAGTAACAATAGTAAGACTGGTCAAAATGATAGTTAGGTCTTCTGATGGGTCATTGTAGACTGAATAGGCATATGTACAAGATAGGCCTGGTTGATAATGCTACTTGCAGCTTCTGCCAAGAAGTGAAAGAAACATCAGTTTATGTACTGTGCCAATGTTACGGCCTGGCTAAAACAAGGTTTCTAATAATGAGCGTGAAGAACCCCAAAACTAGTAGCTACACATAGAAATCACTCTCAAGGATGATAGGCCTAATTAAGAGGGCAAAATTGGAGAGCGTCATCTAGGAAAAAGAGGATCACAATAGATCTGAAAAGGTCGCGGAAAAAAACAGGTTCGTGGGTCACCCCAACCCTAATCTAATCTACTCTATGATGTCAACTAGACGGGCAAGTACAGTTTCGTCCGGCCTTACCACAATCGTTATCTTAATCCTCCCCTTTACCGTTGTTTATCTGTCGGACGAAGCGTACATCCTGGATTTGTGTCTGACATAATAGCCAGACGAAAATGTATATTATCATTTATGCAAATTTGCTAATCAGACGAAACTGTACTCGCCGAACTAGACGCATACGACAACTTATGACAGGGTAGGTACTATCTACTTACATAAAACTGACGTCACAGAGTAACTCGGAGCAAATATTCTAAAGCACTTTAAATCTTTAGTGGTGGGTAAAGAAAGATTATCCACAGCAACACATGCTCAATATAGAGGTTTACCACGATACCGGTAAGGCGAAGATCTTTGATAAAAGATATCTGATCAAGTGCAATGTATGCACTAACTTTTACTTTTTTATAAAAGTTTTAGAAAGTTCTTTATAAAAAATCTTTTATCATTCGATAGATACACTGATTTGCAGTGTGTTAGAATATTAGTATATTTCCTGAACAATTGTTAAACTGATAACAAAAATAAAATTGCTCTTTGTTTAAGAAATAAGTTTATTTAACTTAAAATATCTAAACTGATGGTTTTTTAAGTTCAAGGAAGGAGATTAAATGAAAGTCTGTTGATCGGCAAGTTTTATTACTACCAATATGCCATCTAACAGGAGATAAAATAAGCCTTCCGGTATCATAATGCATATTTAGTTGCATTTAAATTTTATATTGCAAAGTAATGAATAGAGGAGAGTTTCTATAATATACGTGTTTGAATATCTGCTCCGAGTTGACGTCAATTTACCGTCTTCTAACGCACTTTTTGAAATCTTCAGTGCCAGTTAAAGAAGAATTATAGACAACAATACATGCTCAAGATGTATATACAATGTGTCTCACTTTTCATGACTCCCATATTGTATCTCTGTTATTATTAGTACGATTTTAAGGAAACCTTGGTTGGGGATATCTATGTCCGGCGATGAAATCACAACAAGAAAATGGGATTCTTACCGGTGACGTTCGTCGCTATAATTTAAAAAGGGATCATTCTTTTAGAAAAGCTTATTAGGCATTTTGTTAGGAAATATCATAATCCTAACGTAAACAGCACCAAAAATTGCCGCCAAAATCAATATTTTTTGCTGATAGCAGTATTTTGCGCTGGAATCCGCAACAGTGAAACTGTCCTTACGCAAAACAGGCTTGTACAAAAGAATTGCTATGCGAAAAGCGTTATTGTACAAACAAGACAATCCTCAAGGGTTAGTATGCACAAGAAAATACAAGGATTGAACATTTAATGAATCAAAGAAAGTGCTCTAGACCGATGAGTATGAATTCCCTACTTCCGGTTGAAACAGGAGAACAGCAAAGGAACGAGTACTTGAATCCTGCATTACAAATACGATAAAGCTTGGGCGATACTAAGAAAAGAAAGCTGCACAGATACTTTTGGAGGAATTTCATCTGCTAGAAGATTAATGGCAAAAATTTCATGTTCAGTACGATAATGACCCCAAACATATTGCCGAGATATGCCGTGAATATGTAGACTTATAATTGTAGCGCAAATAAGAAAACGTGTTTATGATATGCCACCTAACCGCCGCCCTCTGTAAAGTTTTAAGCTCAACCCCGCAACTAAAAAAAGCATGGAACAAAATAGTGGCACCAACATTGACAGAGCCCTTACAAGGAGAAGGTTGCGAACAGTAAATTGTAAATTCTAATAAAACATTGTCAGTTTGTAAGCTCTATGAAATGTTACTCCTTGTTGCCGCAATTTGACTTTGAAGCTTGGCCCAAATTTCGTTTGTCCAAAATAATCTTCAAAGGGTGAAAGACAGAAAAAGTTTCGATGCCAGATTTGCACCGTTTGTGTAGCCCTTTCGGCTGGTATAGCCATTTATATAAAGGATTGTTGCAATAAACAAGAAAGAACGTATGCTGGCCTTATGTTAATGGGAAGCTCAGAAATCAGTTATAATAATATGATTATTTAAAAAAAAATTAAAAAAAAATCGTTTTTAACACTATAATAATTATCTACTTATTACATGTATTTTTTTCAAATCTTTTTTCTTTCTACTTTCATTTATTTCACTTAAGTTTTTTTTCTTTGTTCTGTTGACATTCTATATGTAATAAATATTACTCCGGAAATAAAACTTATCTCATATATAAATTCAGTAATATAATATATTTTCTTGTAAACTTTACATTTAAAAAACTTTTTCACAGCCTAATATTTTGTTGATTGTAATTCTTTTTAACTTATAAAAATGTAGCTATTGTAAATATTAATAAATTTTGACTCAGAAGGGTTAATTACCTAAGCATATACAATGCAGGCAACATTTAAAAGATTATCGCATGAACTACCATTGCAGATTGAATTCATACAACTAATTATGTGTAATTGAATTAAACATTTGAGTAAAAAAAATTCTTAAGTGATCCAATTATTGGTCGACTCAGTGAATGTTTTCTTCTCGGTGTCTCAGATAAGATATAATATATTATCAAATTCAAAAATCCTTAGAAACAGGATGTTCTACCTATAATATAATATTTAACATAAGTGGGAATAAGAATATACATCCGACACTTTTATGGTTCATTACGCATAAGGCAAAAGATAACCGTATCATTATAATAAATACACAAGAGAACAGCAGGTCTTCGCGCAATTTAGCTGCAACACTTTTTACCAGATAAATACTATAATAAATCAGTATTATTTTAACATTCAAAGTAGATAATTGGTATAAATTGCATTTCATACCGCGTTATACTTTATTTTGCTATATGATATTCATTTTTAATTCAGTAATTCTAAACTAATTTTCAATTGATTATAGCTATTTTCAGAAATTGCACTAAGACTGTTTTATATGGTGAATGCAATGGGAGTGTGTTTCACGCTTAGTTGTTTGCGAACTTAAAACGGAAAAAACCGAACTTGTTGGTGCAAAACTATATCCATAAGATAATGTAATCCTTAAAGTATGTAAATATGGAAGCAAATACTTAACAAACACTATGTTACAGAGCCAAGTGAACGGGATGTGTGAAGTGTGAATCAGCAAATTTAAAGTGATAGCTATAAGCTATAAGTTTAATAAAAAAAATATCTTCCGAGAGTGAACACAAATAAATAATAAATAAAAATGGATTTACCAAAATATGGAACAAATTAACATACTAATATCTGCGTCACTCTCCTTTAAATTAGTTAATGGCTTAACGAAACTCTTCAATTTTAAAAATTTGGTTAACCAGTACCAATAAATTTCAAAAGAATAAAATAAAACAATCAAATTCCTTAATTTAATAGAGATATCTTTGATTTTCTAAAAATTATATGTGATTTACACTATTTGAGATAATCGGCTGTAAGTTAATTACCATATAAATATCAGTGAACAGAATTAAACGCTTAAAAACTAATTTTATGTTATTATGAAATCATCGCCTACTAAGAGTAAAGTAAAAAGTTTTTTTTCTTTATTCTCATTCTTTATAATGTGCATTATTTCATTATTATCATATATTCTTTATTACTCTGTAGTTGTATCGGTAATATTTGTAAGTGTTTTAACTAGTGTTTTTGAACACTGTTGGACATATCAACATTAAAAGGTAGGTAGATAAAACAGGAACAAAAAAACAATTAAAGTATATATTGCCGATTGAAGTTGACTGAGTTTATACTTTAATGACAAACACATGGTATATTAAAGTACAACTGTAAACACATGTGTACGTAGATCTGTACTGAGATATTTCAGATATTTACCTATTCTTAGTAGTAATTAAATTACAACAACTCTTCTCGATCAATATGATGTAATTTTTAGAAAATCAGGGATATTTCCGAAATTAACGAGTTTAGCGCTTTAGGTACGTTATTATGTCTTATTTCTTTACAATTTACTGGTACTCTTAAAACTGCAATAATTTTGAGGGTAAAAATTGTATTTAAGAAAACAAAATTCAAGACTGTAACCAAAGTTAGGAAACACTCGGTACAATAGTTTTACATTATATATATAGGTCAAGAAAAATTTCTACAAATACTTTCCTATCTGTCACTGCGGAATCCCTGGCTGGTGAAATGTTCTAGCTGTAGTAATAATAACAATTTGCATGACTAAATATTGACACAAACATAGTTTTACATTCAAAAAATGGAACAAATATGGAAATAATTGGAAAGAATTGTAAATAAAATCATAGAAATTATTATCAAAAAAAAATTATCTTCAAAATATTGCATCATATTTTCATATTCTCTTGGATATGATGATAATCGTCTAAAATATTAAATTTCTTTAAGAAAAGCATGGAATTGTAATCAACCGCGCACTAAATTCACTTAAAGAGTGTTAGTTTAACTTGTGTGAGGAAACCACTTTTATTTCCTTTTTAATTTATCGTTAATATCTAATTTATTTACGTTTCCGATCCCTTTCGTTTTTAGTCCTTTTTATCATTTATCAAAATCCCTTTGCAGTATCATGCCTACAAAATCATACGTATAGAACATTATTATTTAATTTTTTTTCTATAATATTTAAAATTTATGATAACGTATTTGTTTTAATTAAATTATTTAATACAAGTTGTTAAAAATACTTTGCCTTATTTTCATGCGTTACAATAATTGAAATGCCTTAATTGGTACCCGCTTATTTATTATTTTATGAATGTTTTAATCTAATGAACATTATTTACTGCAAATCACAATTATTTAACATTTAAAACATAAGGACACTACATATAAGTGTATAGTTTAAACTACTCAACGATATTTAACACACATTCTGCGTTTTTCTTTTTCTTATAGTTAATATCAATGTTCTATCTGTAAAACCTAATACTGTTTTTATTTATTTTGTTTACAATATTTCCAATGTTTTAATTGAAAATTTTAATTTTAATTTCTAAATTTGTTTTTAAAATATCTGTACCAAGGTATGTGCGTACCTTGTTTTTTTTTTTTTTGTTAATTATTAAATTGTTACAAATATTGCTTAAGTTATTAATATCACTTTTATGATTAATAAATTATTATGGTTTTATTATGTAACACATTTGTTTAAATAACCATTTATGATAATAATTAAACAATGGTAACTAGCCCTAAAACAATGTTCAGTATTGTAATAACTTTATTAAATAGTTTAATTTAAAAAAAAAATATGTTATAAATTTTAAATATTATAAAAAAAATTAATTAAGTAATAATGTTTTACCTGTATTACTTCGTAGGTAGGATACTGTAAAGGAATTTGGAAAAAAGACCAAAAAAGGGGATCCGAAGCGGAAATAAATTAGATATGAAACTGTTTGCAATTTCGTTGAATCTCTACTGCCGTATACAAAAACAAAAACAATAATTTAAAAAGTGTTATGTAAATTTAAAGAGATTTTTGAACATTTGCTACGCTTTGCGAATTTCAGCCTTCTTATCGTTTACTATGTATTTAGAAACTGGTAAATGTAACCAATCTGATAAAACTGCTTCCATCTAGGAAAGCACATATGAACTCTTCCTCTCAACTACTGAAAAGCACCTGTCTCCGGTTAAAAACAAAGATCCATAAATTTCTCAAAACAATTGTCCCGAATTATTAAATTGTTCGTTTATTATTAATACTTAATAGTTATTATTGATAACTGTAGCGGGGAATGATTGCATTTTTTGTGTGTCTGTTGAATGAAAATTGCAAATATCTATGTCCGTTTTAGCTTTATTTGTAACTTTGGTTACAATATCGCTACCTGCAGTTCTGTCGGTTATATAGGATTTTACAAATTATTCCAGTTATCTACAGTCAACAGTCTGGTCTTTTATTTAGCAGATATCTGTAAAAATATAAGGTGTTTTCATTAAACAAGAAAAAAGTCAAACTATGTTGTTGCTTCAAGATATAATTTAAAATAGAATTAATTATATAATCATGGTCTTTGATGTATACTGAATTTGCTATTGATTATTTCTTGTTGGGTTACCTAGTGTAGAAATCTGTAGAGAAGCGGCGAAGGTATATAACCGCAATAGGTGGCGCTAGATTTGATTGCTGCCGCGCCGGTTAGTAGAGATCATTATAATTAACTAGTTCCTCGTACTTATAGGATTCTGATACATACCCACCTATTAGGGCCGTTTTACACCTAGCTATTTATTGCGCAATTTATTGGCCAATTTGAAATTTTACGTGTACAACATGTATTTAATCCGTATTATACACGTAACATTTTAAATTGGCCAATAAATTGCACAATAAATAGCTAGGTGTAAAACGGCCCTTAAATTGAATACATATTTTAAAAAAGGGATTTGGGCTTTTCTAAATAGATTTGGATTAAAGAAAATTATAAAATCTACACCCCCAATCGGAGCTACCCGACATATGTTACTCTTATTGCCGCCGCTATAACATAGATGGCAGCAGAAGTTTAGTATAAAAATATATTTACAATATATAGATTATATTTAACAGCGTATTTTTTTTAATGAAATGCTAACTACAAACAATAATATTTTAAAATTGTAGTAATAATTACTGCCAAAAATATAAAAAAGTATGCGTTTGTACAAATAATATATGATGTATGATTTATATAAGGGTCTTAATTTAACAAATACCTATTATTTTCAAGAATATTAAGTTTTATGATTATCGTCAGATGAACTTGACAGTGCTAATAATATATTTTTGTATGTGTCTCTCGCAATCTGTATGCGGTCAACTGAACGGGAACGATTCCTAAGAAACACATAAATAACAAATTTTTGAATTCTATAAATGCTTTGCTGGTGGGTTTTTTTGATAACATTAATTTTTGTTTGACACATGCCTTTTTGGTTCTGTAGTTTGATGTACTATTTAAAAGTTGTATTTTTTATAGTTTCTTATTGTTTTATTCGTGTTTTGTAGTTTTTTTTTATAAAATTTTAATAATGTAAGAGTTATGTTGCATTTTCCAGAAGTCACTATTACAAATTAGTCCATGTGTGAAGCATTATTTTTGATACATACATATGTATACGTATTACGTTACTTTAAAACATTAAATTTACGTAGTAGATACATATATGTGTATAGTAACAACGCATACACAAGAGAAGTCCTGTTCTAAAAGAGTAATATCATCGCCAGGACGCAACTGAGCCCTGGCTGCCTGACTGGGAGAGAATGCTAAATGTAGTGGAACTTTAGCTCATCCGTAAGTGATTGATGGTCACACGCCCTCGTACCTATGGCAATATGTGTTATTGAAATGTGAGATATATGTTTGCCATATTATTAATTATTATATATGCTGTCTAACACTTGACTCGATAAACTGAAATGGTTTAAACCAATTAGTTTTACACATTGCGTACATTTAAAGTACTTACATCTGAACAGTACCTACTTGCTTGCCGGTGTCGATTAATCAAGTGTTTGGTTAAGGGTAGTAGATTTATGTTAGTTTGGAAAATATTGCTGAGATTTAGTATCGCTGCGTTTCGTATAGCTATAAATACATATATAATTACGTACCGAATCGTCAGAGAGTCCGGGCATATTGTTCCAACACCGAGGCGACTTACTCTAAAATTGGAAAATTTTGTAGGTATGCTTTGGAAGTTTTTCTAAATAATATGATATAAACAAATTCGCACTATAAGTAGTGACGTAAGCAAGACGCAAAGTTTTTTATTAGCAGTTTATTATCTATTTAGATAATAATTGTGATTCGTATAAAAATCATACAAATTATAGAACGCAGTTAGTCATACGTGAGAGAATAGCCCATTTTTTATTTCCTGCCTAATTCTTGTTTTATTGTTTGGAACTGTAAAAGACATAGAATCTACCAATTCGTCAGTGTCTCAGCCGCTACCACACCATTTTCGAATTTAAGAAAACAAGAAAAGCATTTACTGAATTTTTCCTTCAGGTTGGTAACTTTTATTATATCGTGGGTTCTACGATCAACTTAAAATATCTAAAACGTTCTTAAGGGCGTTTTAAAATTGCACACTAAATGGCTAGGTGTAAAACGGCATTTAGGGACAGTATTGGATCTTATACCTCTCCATATTGTGGTAGAGGGCGTGGCAAAAAGAACCACACTCAGAATGCTCAAGGAAGGAACGATTAGGCATAGGCCTCAATCTCCTGACGATGATCAAACCTGGGACATGCCCTGGAATGACATGTCAAAAAAAAATTAGCTTTGTGAAGTATCTTCCAGGCGGCAATACACACTATTGAAAGATGTGTCCAGTTTAACATTGACAGAGATTATCGTCATGTCTGATAGTCAAGCAGCCGTCAAAGCGCTGAGTTCTATTGGAATCAGTTCCAAGATGGCCTGGGAATGCCTAGGGAAATTAAACGAGCTAGGCAAAAGGAATAGAATAACCCCTTTGTGGGTTCCGCGTCATACAGTAGTGGAAGGAAACGAGAGAACGGATAATCTCGTAGAAAGAGTGACTGAAGTACTTTTTGTAGGGCCTGAAGCCTTTAGCGGGATAATTAGCAGTACAATACTGACGAAACTGAAAAGTCTACACAATCTAACTACCTAGTTGGAGAATCTCCAAGGAATGAGGCAACCTATAACCAGAAGAGGTCTACGGAATGCATCAACCTGAGTAAGAACAATGTTCGCATATTAACAGGATTACCCTCAGACCCTTGTAAACTGGAAGAACATCTGAATGTAGATTTTGTGGGGAACACGATGAAACACCCATCCCTCTCAAATTGCGTAGCGCTGTGCAATTCAAGCGTGTTGCACGTGCGAGTATGTGAAATCGAAGAAGGAGACTTACCTAATTTGGGGCCTTCTGGTATCCCACTCTTTCTGAAAGGAATAGGATTGGAAGACCAACTGTAAAACAGCAAGAATAGGGGACACAATAGATCTCTTAGGTGAGTGCTCCATAAAATCCCTAAATTTATTTATTTTTTTTTATCGGACTCGTCTGATATGAAGCCTCCGGAAGCTGGGTAGCCTTTGGTTCTTTTTTTATATTTAATCTCTGATTTCTTTTATCCATTATATTATACCAACCATTCTAATATCCTGGTACCCTGTACTAACCTTCAAAGGTAAGATTCGAAGTAATTTGTGTTTATTTTTGGCTTCCCAAAAAATATCTTTTTATACGTCCAGAGCTTCACATTTATATAGAATGTATGATGGTCTCCTAGGAGACCATCTAGTACATTCTAGTTGTAACACTACAGTAAGATGATTTTATTGCGGTCGGTCAGGCTATTCAGCTCTAGCCTGACCGACCTACATTCCCAAACCAATCTTAATTGTATCATGGGATTCGTTATGCTCTCAGTATTGCCTGGCTGTCTGCTGCAAAATATTATTCTTACAGGCACTTTGATTGATATCTGTTGCATATGCTTCTACTTAAAAGATAGAAAGACATTTTGCTAATAGATGACTATTGGATATCTTACCTCACTGTAGGTTCTCGCCCCAAACCTGTTTTCGGTTTTTGATCTGGCTATAAACCAGATCAATTTCCCGACCCTGACTGTTATTTCATTGTTTTTATTGTTCGATCCGTGATTTCCATCTAGAAATTTTTGTTAAAAAGATATGTCTAAATTATGCGGTCTGATCCCATTTCCAGACGGTTGCCTTCCACATGACGAACATGATTTATTGATAACCAATACTGCACATGTGACAGTTTATTTCTTGAAATAGATAAGTAAGTAGCTCGAATTTTGAACTCTGCACCTCCTAAAACTGATTGCTAATGTGAATCATTTGTAACATCTTTACCTATCATATTCTACTCTTGAATTAGGAATTTAAAATACCTCACACTGAATATCTTGCTAAATAGCGTTCCCTTAAAGGCTGCTTGCTTAGCTCTAACAGTTATTGGTTATTATAATTGGTGTGTAGTGTGTCAAGAAAGACAGAAATTATAGAAGTTATTACTTATAGTAATACTTCGATGGTGTAATTGAATAAACTTCTAGAATGGTATTTTCTAGAATTATACAGTAGTTGGACTTTAATGATTACCGAAAAGATTTTTGGAATTGTAATCACACAAGCATAAAGCGGTTTAAAATGACGCACATCACTTACGACTACACTCCTTTCTTTTGTAAGTGTACGTGAAGTTGATCGATATACCAGTTACTTGACAATAAAATTATTTGCAATACACTCCAAAATCTCAGATTTCGTTTCTGTATTCTATCATTTGCTGTGGTATTTTCTGCTGCAAGATGCCACTCTGTTTTTTGATGGTGGCTTTTTATGTTTCCGAACTGTGGTATTTGTTCTCTTAAACAATAATTGTTACCAATACAATAAGTCATGTTAAGCAAATAATATTTGATGTTCTAAAAATATGTGCAGAAAGACGAAATGTTAAGGAAAAAATAATCGCTAGCAAATTAGAGAGTACAGTATGTATTTCGCATCTAATAACACTGCATGTAATAACTATATTAAATATGTAATTCATCAAGTACTTAGTATTACTTTATTAAACTGCATTGGAATTGGCATAAAAATAATTCTCACCGTTCAAATTAAATATTCAATTCATTAATTAAAAAACCACACGTATAAGACCTCATTATCACACTTAAATTTTACTGGCTAAAATATGTTTATAGAGGCAGAAAAAGGGCGGCACCAATTAAATATATTCAATATAATCGAAAATATTAGTTTACAATTAAAACCACGTTTATAGTGCATTATTATTATTATTATTATTATAAAGGTAAAAGTAGAATGCAGGCTATGTATACTCGCTGAAGTGACAACGATGGACTCTGATTGGGTCGTTGATAATAATAATAATAATAATAGCGTTTATTTACCATAAATCCAAACGGATCGAGATTTTGTCAAAGTGTAACATGTAAAGTACAATGGGGCTGGTCAAAAAGTAAAACAAACCAAACATAAAATTAGAATTAGAAAAAACCAGTTTGTTCAGGACAGCAAAATAATTTCAAACAAATTTTATCATGAAAATTTAGTTAACCCAACAAAATCAAATATTTGGTTGAATTAACCAAATATTTACCTCAATATTTAGTTAATTTATACAAAATTTGGTATTATCAAATAAATCGGTTTTTCAGTGCAGAATTTATTTCCTGAATAAAAACTTTTTTCTATTAAGTATGCTTTCAGTCGATCTTTAAATTATTGTAATGACTGTGCATCCTTTATCTTATATCGTAATGTATTCTATATTTTGATTGCTCTATATCTCGCACCGTTCTTACAGAAGGTGGTGTTGTGCGTTGGAATTCTCATTGTGTGGGCAGATCTAGTATTTCTAAGTGAGTATACGTCAGCATTTTTAGCAAAAACTTCCTTATTTTTCAGAGCGGTCCTTCATTAATCGTTATTCCAAGGAAGTTTAAGTCGGCGTAGATGCTGTACAGATGTGTATTATTAAAATGAATTAGTTTTGTTTTTTGAATTATTCAATTATAATCCATAGTATTCACACCACTTAGATGTTTCTTTGTTGGTATTTGTGGGTAAATCTAGATGCATTTTCTAAATCGTTAATTGATACGATACACGAGGTATCATCAGCAAACTGGTAGTTGTGCTCGCTAGTAACAACGCTAGGTAAATCTATGCTTTATATTAAATGTAGTATAGGGCCTAGTACGGAACCTTGACGAATACCTGTACGAATGGTGCGTCGATGTATGACGACCGGACACTATGCATGGCGTTGTTGGTACATAAATGCCAAAAATTGAAAAATATATACCCTCAACACCACGTTGTTTCAGACATTCAACATTTTATGCGTTATATTTATTGTTGTTTATATATAACCCACTTTTGCGTTGACTTCATGCATTTTCTTTTTAATTTTATACCTAATACTATTTTTTATGGTAGGTATATAGCAAACGCGTGTGCAGAAATCGTTTATATTCTGCGTTCAAAGAGGTTCTAGCAGAGAAATCGATGCAAATAAAAGCACGAGTGGAGGAAGAAGGTAGTGTATGGCTTCTGGCTTTTCAGTTTTGCTTGGAAAACTTTTAATGTTCATCAGGCGGAAGTAAACGGGAACGACCCACGAAAACAGATGGACGAGACTAGGCGAAGATCTCCTCTCACAATGGTTAACGTCCGTGCCTCTCCGTTCGTGTCCACTCATGAGGAAATGTGTGATCTTTCAAAGCACGTTTTTTTTTATATATATATTCTCATCTTTACCCCGGCGTACAGCAACAGCTCTCCACACAAAGGCGTACCAATCATATTTCGTGTTTGTCTTGAGTCTTCAGAATCAAATCCGCCAGATACTGGAGTAGTAAAGCGCCATTATGTAAAGGTGGGCGAGGACAAAACTCTTACCGTTCCGTGCATAGTGGATTTCGTTCTCGTCGAGTGCGCGCAAAGGCACGAGAAAAAAAGATAGGTACGGCAAGCCGATAACAAAAAGACCTGCCGCACTAAGAGAGTCCGCACATCTGTCTCAATAAGTATTAATCCGTGTAATAAAGGAAAACGATCGCGTACTCAGTGGTCGTGATAGGTGGTTGTAAATGTGCACTGCACTGTACGATGGCGTAGCCATTGCAAAATGATCCGGAATAGAGGAACGGCACGTTTATGGAATATTTGAATTACACACTCCAGTTAACGTTAAGTAATTCTGAACGATAGAGGGTGACACTACTAGTGCGCGTTATACATATGTACACATTATTTATTAATACTGAACGATGACATTTGGCAATAAATTATTGCAGTAGATATTTTACTATAGGAAACGACACCCACAAACCCTTCAAATCTATCGTCGTTCGTTACTTCTGGTTGCATATTTCATGCATATGCTAGATATTTTGAAACGTTTGCAACTACGATTCATAATTTATTGATATATGTATCTCACTTAGATATGAATAATTTTTTAAACTTATTTCCTTGTTACAACACAATATTATATATTCAGAAGAAAAAGAGACGTATTTTTGTTGAAATTCGAATGTTTTTAAATATAATAATTTGTTTTTCGAGGGATTTTCTTATAGGTACGTCAGAAATATGTGGTAGACATATGTATAGTTATTCTGTGAGTATCTATGGAATATGGATTAGGTAACCTTTTACGTAAAACAAAGTTATGAAGGTACATCAAGAGAAAAAAGTTTTCGCATAGCTTGGTAATAAAGAAAAATATGACGTGAACACAATTTTTAGGGGATATACTGTAAATATTGTAAATATCGGCTTTATTGAATAAAATAAATGAAAAGAATTTAGATATTTTTCTTTTTTTGGCTGGCGGCAATAGATACCGCCGGATAGTTAGTTCGCGGAAACTTTTTCTCTTGCTGTATAAGTATCTAACGACTATCGCTGTTAATAGTTTAGTTTCAAATATCAATGTGTTATTTTGGTATAGTTTGATGATGGCGAGCAGGATTCATTACTTTACATATTTTCAATATACTCTAGTATACCTAACATTGTCAACTATACTGCAGTTGTATTGAACATATAATGCACAGGAAATTTGAATGATTTCAAGAATTAACACAAAACTCTGATATCGTACAGAAAATTACAGGAGGTGGAGCGGAATGAATTAAAAAAAATGATAATAAATTTTAATTTTGTTAGTTCTCCAGGAGAACTAATTAAATTTTATTGCTATTTTTTTTTGCATAAAGATACACATTTATGAACTACGGCTACAGCTCTTTCAATTCTTATTAATGCCCATGAATCCTAAGTGATGAAAATTGAGCATTTAAAAAGAACATATTTGTGGCAGTACTAGTGTGTGCTTAATATAAATGGAAAACCATCAATTTAAATATCATGAAGAATATGGGATCATGAATTGCTCAAATGTCGATTGCCCATTTTACTGTGAAACATTTTGAAGAGTTGTTTCTAAACTACAATCCTTATCTTTAGTGAAATATCATACTTTAATTTTCCTCAGAAATCTCTTAAAAAAGTAAGAGTAAAGATTATATAATAATAACAATAAAATATGTTACAACAACTGCACCAGTAATGGGTGTCAATAATACAGTAAGGTAAAGTTAGGTAAGTGTGTAACCGGTGTGTAGTTTGACTATATTTATTTTTAAAATTGAAATACGGACGTCCTCTTGTTATAATACTAATGCACTAAACTTCATACTAGTTTTACAAACAAAAGTTCGCATCTCCTAACGTGTAATAACTTGAATATCTTGTGAATATATCATACCTTATTAAACAAGCATCAGTTTAGTATTACACTCTTGGCCGAACTAAAGGATAATGCTATTAATATATAAAATGCGGAACGATTACACACTTGCCCCATTTTGGTAAGTGGGTAAGTGTGTAGTATTGACAGTGTTTAAAATTTCTTTTTTTTCTAGAAAACCGTTGATAATTATAAAAGGTGTATCTATTGAAGGCTTTCAATTGAGCATATATTACGCACTTCTATGTGTAAAATTTATCAAAATGTCTTATTATGTGAACAGTGTTACATTTTCTTCGCACTATGCAATTTTTACTACACACTTACCTGACTTTACCTTACATAATAGTTGCATACAAAATCCAAGTGTAAAAAACATAAAGGTTTAAGTTACATCTGATTAGGATTAGCGTTCACACAGACTGTGGAACTGAGAAAAATAATGCGGTAAAACTAAACAAATATGAGATGTAATACCTAACTTATTTAATCAAAAATTAGCTAACCAATTAAAATTGTTAAAATATCTATTTACCATTCGTTGTTTTTGCTAATATTGTTCCTGTTTGACCTGTCTACAAGAATAGTCAAATAAGCACTATTTTTTAGATATTTTATATAAAAAGGTAGTTATTTTACAAATTTATTTAGGTATATTTATTACTATTCTTTCTGACTAATTCAACTACACAAATAGAACTTTTAAAACTAGAAGATCAAGTGTATCTATCTAGTCAATGTAAAGTACTTTGCTCTAAATATTTATTTATTATATATATTATATTAGTGAAAAACACTCCATTTGGATAACACTGACGGTGAGATTCTATGCATGTATATAACCCCTGTAAGATTATCTGTAAGTACAGATACATAATAGAGCTTATATTAATAAATGTCTAGTAATGTGTGATACCTAAATACTAAAAATAAATAATAGACATAAAGCCATTAAATAGAAATTTATTCAAGCGTTTCATATAAAAAGGTTTCAATTTAACAACAAATGCTTTATCAACTAATTAAACTAACGGCTGGATATTTGGTGGTAATTTTAGTGTTACTTGTTCTACTATGAAAGAAGTTTACCACATATATCTTATCTTACTTTTAGTAGGAAAATGACTTCTTAATTTCATCTTCTTTTTCTTTGTATAAGTTGAACATGAATGAAACATTACTGTTAATCCAGAATTCAGCAATTATAATTCTTATTACATTTCTATCACTTCTCAATGAAACCTTCTGGGTACTGGTGCAATGTAAATTTCGCAATTATAATATTATTTGATAACGAAAACAAGTCCTAAAATGGATATCTTCAATTAAGCTCTATAAAACAGTAAAATTAGTATATGCTATATAAACAAAATATAACCATCATAAAAAATATGAATTATATTTGTTTTTCAAAGAAAGATAATTTCAACTTTTGATTATAATAAGTTTTGGAAATCCTAACTTAATTATCCACTTCATCTATAACCGATTTATTTAGATTATTTTAATTTTTAGCTCCTTACCTTATCACTCACTTTCAAGATCTTCTATTAAATGAAATAGTCCAATCTTGCAATAAGCATTGATAACAGTATCTACGTTTGCCACGAATACACATTAACACTTCACAATCAATAAGAACCACTAACTTTAAGAACGCAGTAAGCATTGAATTTGGGATGGGTAAGTTCCTTGAACCAAGTTCGTTTTATGAGAATATCAATTGCAATATGTGACAAAGGAATCAACCGAAAATAACAAGCGAAAGCTAAAAAAGATGCGTATTGTCTCCACGTTTGTGCTAGTTTCAAAACGTATAATATGTAGATATGCATATATGTGCTTATAGAAATGTGCTGCTACGTTTAGCCTTCTGGAATTTTGCATTATGCACAGAAAACCCAATTTGTTCAGGACAACCAAATAATTTCAAACAAATTTTATCATGAAAATTTAGTTAATCTAACAAAATATTTCGTTATTTCAAAGAGAGGGTTAAATTAACAAATAATTTGGTTAAATTAACCAAATATTTCTTATATTATTTAACCCATATTTAACTCAATATTTAGTTAACTTAAACAAAATTTGGTATTATCAAATAAATCGGTTTTTCAGTGTGTGTGCCCCAAGCAGGAATCATCCGAAGCCATCATCCGAGAATCTGCCATCATAATCCTATTGGATACTGTAGGCACTTAGTATACTCGCTGTGAAGAACATGTTCAGTCCAAAGTCTAATGCTTGTTTGCAAAACTTTAACAAGAATATAAATTGTTGTGTATTTGTCAACTTGTATCATCTAAGAACAAATCTACACTAAGAAAAGAGGTTTTGCGCGTGTGTAGAAGCAACAAAATGTAAACATCATAACTATGTTATCACGCAGATTTTCGCGGTCGTCCATACGATACTCTGACGGACTTTCGGCCTAGAACCGCGTCCTGGATCTTCTTCTCCTTTGCGCGTGCAGACGTTTCGCGGGGATATCTTCAGCTCTGCTGCTACTGCTGTTGACTGAAACTCCAGTTTCAGGGACAAAACCTCGGCCAGAAGAAGAACAAGGATGCAGTTCAAGACCAGCAAAGTATAGCATCCTCACACTACAATTTATGGTCATTTCTCTTTTATTTACATTGTCATATACTAAAAGAAAATCTATTGCACTGGTTGTTCGTAGTTGAGTTTTGCGTTGGATACACATAACTTTCCCAAACTCAAAGCTCAAGAATTGTTCACTGAGCTAAAAGTTGTATCAATTCTAAGTTGGTTCGATGAAATAAATAAATGATTCAGTGAGATTTACCCTCTTGTGCAATTTTAGGTTATCAAAACCTAGCTGTTCCTTGTATAAGTGTAGGTAACTAAAACACTGCTTTAGAAACTAATAATGTAAATAAATATTGAAATGAAATATTGTACTTATAGTACTATCTATTCTTTTCCTTACGTACCTTCTACAGCAATTTCTTGGCCGACGTAGTGACGTTAGGATAAATTATAATATATATACCACACACCATCGTCTATTTACCGGTGAATAATAAATTGGTCCAGTTTTACAGGGATCGTGATTGCCAAATATTTTACTATCTATATGCGTATGTATTGCTGAATACAGATAGCTATTAAACCGATCGCATACTTCCGTCTTAGTTCATCAATTATACCGTTCACATAATAAAGCTATACACAATACACTCGTACCCTAACACAAGTCACTTTCATAGACCTGTAAGAGGCGAAAGTCTGTTTGGCAATTGTCGAGTTGCTGGTACCGTTCACTCTTAAAGTTCTTAACTGTTATGATGCCGCTAGTCCGAATTTCGTTCCAGTCAATTATAATAATCGATTTTTTTCCGGAGCATGTAAATGATTATACGATAATACTATATTTATATCTTTACCGAAAGGTTACCATACTTTTTAATTATAGTAGTACTATAACTACAAATAAATCACTTTGAAAGAAAAAATGACTAATTGTCAGTTAAACATTTATCTGTTAACTGAATGTATGTTTCTTTTTAAATAGAAGAAATGCGTTTTAATGTTAAATTTATGCTTAAAATATCATTTTAATCTTACAAATCTTTGATAACGACATCAAAGAAAAATACCTAAGCAATGAACTCAAATATGCCGCCAAGAGGGTAATAAGTAAAAATAAAAAGGGAACAGCACTAGAAATAGTTCCTGCGGAAAAATTAACTTCTGATGCTACTCTCCTTTCATTGTTATTGCTAGTATAATGATTCGCTTGACATATTTGGTTAAATATTGATTTTGCGTATACGTTTGGCCATGCCTAATATTAATATTGTGGTTTATTCAATGCATTATGCGACATGTCGTTGGCTTATCTCTGCCAAAAATGTTCCTAGCCGTTAGATAAAGAAAACAATATTTATTTCCAAAATGGAGTATAGCATAAATTCGAATGTATATATGTATCTGTAGTTGTGATAATCGAATCGTTCTTCATATGTATAATAGAGTTACATGAATCTGCGTAGAATGGATTTTCCACTTGATCGTAACCGCAGAATCAGACAATCGTACAACTGTAAAGTGATACAAATAAAATTATATACCCATCTGTCACTGATATGAAAGCGATTGTTATCCGAATTAAGTAAACCCTGGACAGACTTAAACCAGTTAGCATAGAAAGCTCCCAAAGCGTGAACGACGGCCCAAAATATGGGGTTGTGGCGAGGGGTAGCGGGGAAATCGCCCGACTCTCGAATAATAACGGCACCAAGGGTAGACGGATTGTTACGCAATTTCACCCCCGTTGGATTATATGCTGGAATGGACACGAATGAATTGTCATTTTTTTGCCTTCCATTCTTACACACAGTCGAATAATACTCATTGCCCAACCGTAGCGAACATCTTGAAAAGAATAAATTTTTAATAACTTTCAGATTTGATGTCGCCAAACTGATCCTCTGGAGGTATTTAAATAAGTTATACTTAGATACTTAAATTTGAAATGCTACAAACCCTACGAAATATTTTTTATGTCAAAATGCGATTCAACATTAAGTACTTGAGAAATAAGTTTATAAATTCTCTTTTGAACAGTAATGTTGCTAGAGTAAAGAATACGATATTGTTACGTAATTTTGAAATACGTTGGTGTTGACGATATTAAAAATAAGTAGATTTTGTACTTGCACATTGCCGAAGTGTTTATTATAAGCTATATAGCATTAATTTCTGATAAAATAGAATAATCACTATTATTAGTAATAATCTTTGTTACGAAAAATAATTTTATTACTACGTAAATAACCACCTTCAATACACCGACAAAAATGGTTGGGTTAATTCAACACGAAGTATAGTGTTTTATGTTGGCCCGAAACAATCTGGTGTTGAAGATACCTGGTAGGATCTTGTTTTGTAATGATAATATTTGATGTTGATTTGTTTATAAACACATCAATTATGTTCTTTTAAATTAACATATAATTTATAGCAGGCATTGCACCAAGAAAACGACCGTGCTTAAATCAACAAAACAGATTTTGTTAACTAAATACTGACGAATTAAGCAAAATTGCAGTTAGCTTAATATTAGCTAAATATAATTTAAATATTTTTCTCGAATATAGCAATCAATCAATATCTTTATTTCTGTTTCGAGGTACAGCATTTAGCAATTATAAAATTGATGTACGTGAACACAGAAAAAAAACGTCACAAGAAAAATGATATTTATTGAATTTGATTGAAAAATTTTTCAACAGTGTATAGCTCAGCCCCACATACAAAGCGAACTACTTTACTTTTATGGAGTGTAATCGACCTTATCTCTCGAATTTCATCGGGTAATTTATTATAAAATTTTACAATGTTTTGAGTTAAATTCTTGTTGATTCGTCTACAGCAAGGTATGTTGTAGTCGTTCTTAAATCTTGCTTCGTAGTTATGATTTTTTTCACTATTTTCAAAAATATGTTTATATTTATACGCAATAGTAGATACTCGTATATGTAGAGCCCATACACAGTCAAAAGATTGTTCTCCTTAAATTTATTTCGACAAGACTCTCTCGCACCTAAGCTCAGCAATATCCCCACTGCTCGTTTTTACATTATAAATACTTTATTAGTGTCTTTGGAATCTCCTCATATTAAAATCGCGTAACGTATAGCTGAGGCAAAGTTGGCATAATACACAGATCTCATTGTGAAGTTATTTGTCGCTTAATTTAGAATTCTAAGACCGTAACAAATACTGCTGAGATTATTACATAAGTGCATTAAATGTTAAGTCCATTGTAATTTATCATCTACGTGTAAACCTAATATTTTGCAATGCTTTCTTAAAACAATGTTTTCATTACTAAAGTTAATTTTCTTTTTGGAGTTTCTGCGGTCTCTTTTATTTTAAAAAGTATACATTTTGTTTTTGTGTTATTTAGTATTAGGTTATTTTGTTGAATCAGTTTTTTTAAATTCTCTCATATCAGTGATCCTGTTTGTTTTAAAGAACTGAAATCATTATTTTTAATTAATATAATATATCATCCGCAAAACTAAGTACCTTCTGATTTTCACCGCTATTTACTGCGTAGATAGCATTAATATTAATTAAAAAGAGCAATGGACCAAGTATACTGCCTACAGCCTTGTGGCACACCTATGTGGCACTTACGTATGTGTATTACAGAAATCGTCGTAAAGATGAGGCTTTTTTTGTTTCACACCAATAATTAAATAACAATCATTTCGAAAACAACTAAATTATATAGCTTTTGGGTTTCTTCCCCTTGACTGGTGGGTATGCACAGGGTAAGTTTTTTTGTATGGAAAGCTATAACAAAAGATATTCATGGTTTAATATGGAAAACAATAAGCTGCTTATATAAACTTTATTTATTTATTTACTTATGAAAAACTATATCCTACACGCTTACGGATCACTCGGTGTATTTAAAAATACTTTTAAATTATGAAGCTATTACAACAATACTTATATAGTCCAATTATCAACATTTTAATTTATCTTACTTCTTAAATAAATGAACTTTGCCATATAAAAAACTCACCCTGCATGTTGTACGTACACTATCTAGAATCACCGTTACGATTCTGGGATTAATGGCGCTTTCCATCCTTTCTTTTGACGGCGGAAAAATCTGACTCGATGACAGGTCAGTGCGGGACCCTCCGGTGCAGGATATCCATTAAAAAGGCTTTGGAGATCTTAAAATGTTAAATGTTTCCTGTACACATCAGGGTCTTATGTTATTTATTAGCCGCTAGCTCACGCAGCTCGTCCATTATGCTTGGTCCACGACCTCTGCCAAGCGTCCAGCATGGTTAGAGTCCTCGCTCTGCCTGTAGCGCTGTTCTATTTAATATCTGTCCTCTCCTAGATCAAGAAATTTATGAGTGGAATCCTTGCTACAACCGGAAGTGAAATGACACCATTCGGTAGGCCAGAACAATGCTGATGGCGATCCTAGGCTGTATAGTCAACAGCTTCTGTAGGTGCATCATCGACTGCACCATGGCATAAAGTAGCTTCTAGCTACATTCACTGGGACTCTCAGCTCTGGGCATCAGGTAACACAGGTTCAATGCGGTCTCTCCGCTGTCTGATGGACATGTGTTCCGTCTCCGTTTCTTATCCTATCACAGGTGACGTAAAATTTGCTACCGCAAATGTATATCTCAGGATGTTTAGTAGAAGAATTTATTTCTATGTGTGAGTTCCTATTTGGAATTCCCAAATATTCCTTTGCACTAGAATGCTATTACATTATTATACATATTTATTTTTGATATTTTTGTACATCCAAAGCCCATACTAGTCCAGTCTACGCTAACATTTTTGTAATTGGTTAGGTTCTAGTAGTAGTACAGTGCATGGGCGCATCAGTTTTAATCGACGACTCCTTTAAAGTTACAAAATGAAAATAAATAAATAGTTTTCTAATTTAACCACAACTAGAATTGTTTTAATAGTGATAAAATCCAGTATAAATAAACAATGGTTCGTTAAATTCTCGGCTTACTCATAAGAAACAGACTCGACGGCGTCAAATCTCAGACGGGTGATCGAGTGGCTGTGAATTTGATGCCTATGGCTCAAAATATTTATTTTTGTTACTCAGCTGTATGTTTGAGTGCTTTTTGTGTTTCTTGTTATATTATTTATTTTGTTTAGAATATTCCATTAAAAATAGTTCTTGTTGATTAATATATCTTTATTTGGGTTTATAGATCGGAATAAAAATATTTTTATGAGTGTTTCTTTATTTATTTCACTACCATCGGTTTGTCAGTTTTTCCTGACTTTTTCAAGCGTGTAATTTTTTTTCTTGTATTTACTTGACATACATTTTCTACAATAATTAGATATTATAATTAGGACATGGTATTACAACCATCCGATCTCGCAAGCTCACTGTTTGACGGTCTTGCCATTCTTGTTAATCTATGTCACTGCACGTTGTTCATGCAAAAGGAATCGTTTCATTCATCAATCATTGGCTGCTTACCCCATTATATATTTTTAAAAAGACATATATTGTTAATTAATAATTATTGTAGAAAATTTGTCGTCAAATGAAAACAAAAAAAAACGATTATACACTTGAAAAAGTCGGGCAATTTTCATATTTTCAAAATATTATATAAGTATTAGGTGCATTCATTTTCCGATTATACGTATGCTAATAGGCTACTAAAATCAATCACAAGCGGAAGAATGTGCCTGTTTGCTATCGTAATATCAACGGAGAAGTATACCACGAAAAAACCGAGGTGTTAGATATGACGTGAAATTACAAATGGTATGTTGTTGACTCTTCCATTGCTAGAAGATTGAAAACTATCACATCATTATCTAATAACGATAAACAAGCAGATGTGATTTACGATCATCAGACGTCTGATGGAAATAGCAAGCTTTTCGTTGTTTCATTTGAGGGCAACGGAACAAAAATTGTTATAAAGATATACACAGAGGATGCGCAAAAGGTAATCCCTATTAAATTTTATATCGCATCTATTGGAAGATTAATATACAATAAAAAACATATAGCTCTTTTTATGAACGTTCCTTTAAAATTTTATGTGATATATCTACGTATACCATTTCTTTACCTCTTATAATAATCATGTGCTCGCATACAAACGTTGTTTTACAATTCGCACTCGTTTATTTTCCAAGCACGGCACACTGGTTATTTACCCAAGGGAAAAATTGCATACGTTACAGTAACAAGTGAACGTAACCACAAAGCGTAATGTCCATAATAAGCCTATGCCATGAACGCGGACCCTTTTGCTTATAGCGCTCACCCTTTTTCCCATTCTCGAAATAATGAGTTCCTGTATTTCACTCATCAGCGATTTGTGTCGTCCATAACGACGTCTTGCAAACGAACACGTTTTTATTTCACCGTTTATGACTCAACATCGAAAAACTCGGCATCGCCTTCCCAACGAACAAATTAAGGATTACGCTTTCTTTAGACGGTAAATTTTTAACATAGCTAACTTATTTGCCTTTCCAGTTAACAGTATTACACCATACGCACGATTATTGTCATGCATTTATCACGTTGACGCGGACACATTGTATATAAATCTAATACTTGACAATCACTGATAACAACGGAACTTCGGATTATATCAAGATAATCGAGAAATAGTGGAATGGTTATAACTAGGCGCCTGCAGTAGCAGTGCATTGTATTTGGGATGTTCGCATATACTTCTGTACCCATATAATTGCATATATCTATGTAACGTATGTAGTATGTGTTTGCGTACGGATGCGGTTCAAACATCCATCATGGAGTTGGCCGGATGCACCATCTATCATCGTCACAGAGTTCAGATTGTCTCCGTGTCAACACCAGCACCGACGGGATCACCACAAATTATAGTGTTCCTGACTTGTTGATGATTCGATAATTAATTGGTTGACATTGGATTAAATCAGATGGTTCTCCGGTATATTTAAACATTAGTTTCGCTCTAGTAATCTACTTTCGTCAAATCTGCAATATATACATTATAAAGGTTTAGTACAAAAGAAATCAATTTGCAGTGCAGCCACAACGAAAGAAATACTTGGTATAATAAATAAATTGGCCAGTATATATAGAAACCGGGATTTAGAGGCTCAAAAATTCAAATCTAAATAAATAAAACGCAAAACAACTTCTCTTTTCAACACAGAAAAGAGCTAATTTAAGACAAAAATGGCTAATTTAGAATATCTATAACCTCACTACGTAATAAAATAATGCTGGGCCAAGGTCAGTGTATTAATAGTTCGCTCATAACATGGATTTACACTAGGGTAGATCGCCCAGTGAATAAACACTTAACGGCTACTTACTTTCAGTGACGATTTTAATATCTGTTGCAATAGAATAAATGTTGCTACATTCTCAATCATATTACAAACACTCTGAGCACGCCCTAAAAGTATTTTTGCTCCAACTCTTGTATAGAAATTAGTTATTCAAAAAAATCCCAAAATCTAGTACAAGAACATTAAAAAATCTAATAAATGAACAATTGACAATCAGTAAATGAACAATATTTTATTTGTTACAAAATCTTATATATGAATAAAAAGACCAAATGGTCTCATAAATGTGTCGAGAATTTAAAGGTTGAGGTTCGGGATTTTTTTTTACTATTTGGTGCCTTTTGCATCAGTTTTGGTCTGCACACTTTGGCCCTTTCCATTCCATCAGAAATTACAGCAAAAGCTGATGCGCTATAAGTGCACAAGACAGTGCTCGATTCTTTCTCGTTACGAGAAGAAACTTCATGCAATTTTTTCTTTTGACACCGCCTCAACAGCAACCCTGATTTCATAAAAGTTCTCACTTCAGTTTCATTGGCATTGTAAATTCTGGAGTGACATCCCATCATACCCAAAAGATCGTGTTCTACCAAATACGTTTTAATTTTAATTTTAAAGTTTCAATGTCATCCTCTATGTTCCGAAAAGCTAGGGTATAAAATAATGCGCAGACTGCTACATGTGTTTAAAACAAAAGCAAACTATACAGAGTTTCTGGGGGTAGAAGTTTTAGTGGTTAGAAGAAACTTAGAAATCTGAATTTTTGAACTTCGGGGTTAGTCAATATGCTCTCCAATTTTAGAATATTTTCAAGGTAGCGCTTTATAATGGAAGTCGCCCTTAAGTAGAACACCCGGTATATTATCTTATTTTTGGATTCCTAAGAAAATTTAATGATATGTTCCATTTGGATTCCCTATAGCTATTTTCATTTGTTTCTGAAATATCTAATTATTTTGAAAATTTTGAAATATTAGCCTTATTTTCTATACTGTGCCTGTTACCCATTTTCGACTGGTGGTGAGCGCTTCTAGAGTGGATGAAAACATAAGAATGGTTCTTTCAAAATCCACATTGCCAATTTACTTATCGCATATAGGATATCAACAATTTGATGACCAATAACATCATTTTCAAAGTTAAAGTATTTTTTTTTTTTCAAATGTGACACCCTATGTATTTTATGCATGATCGGTTCGATTCGTTTCGCTTTTCCCTATACTTATTTCCAACGGTTTTCTTGTTATTTCATATTTTCTAAAAGTCATATCTAGTAAGCATTGATTTTGACAGGAATTGAAACAATGTTGATTTTAGGTGGAAGTAGTAGCCCACAGATTCGTGAGGTATCTACTTACAGTTTTAATGATTTTGTTAACTTTCCCAAGTGCAATTTATATTGGAGAATCTAGAAGAATATTCCAATAATTATTTTTTAATTTTGTTTTACACGCATGATGAATGTAGACGAATATGCGGATTATTTAATGAACGATATTTGAACCTACTAATAATGGCTCCCGAAAATTTCGTAAGAATCGAAGCTCGATTTATGGAAACTGCAAGTGACACTGGTGAAAATGTTTAACACTTTTTGACTAATTTAATAGTCAGAAGAGCGTCCACACTCTTTTCGTGTATGTTTGTCGAGAACTATAGAAGTTTCCAATTTGACGAGCAAAGATAGTCAAGTATTGTCTATGCTAAGGGGTTATTTTTGTCCAACTGACACGTGGAATTATAAAAGTACTTCTAGTCCCATTTTATTTTGATCTAAGACTAGACAAATTTATTAGCTGTTTAACTAAATGAATGCGATCTATTGGGTGTTTTAACACCATTTTCTAAACACAACGTCTTTTTATATGCAACTCCTATTTCTTAGTGCTATAATATTCTCTCTTTAAGACGTTTTCTCAATTATAAATATGCCAAACCCACTCATTCACAAGTTTTGGTTTCAACTAAACGTACCAATTTTAAAATGATTTTTTGAGAACCATTATAAAATTAAGTGAATGTTTATGCTATTTGATTCAAGTCTAAACTAATTGCCGTAAATAGATGTTCCCAATACATCTTTAGATGTTGAAATGTTTTATGCCCACTTGGAATTAACGTTTAATAACACGAGGTTACACTTTGCAAGTCAGTCACATTGGTGGTTTGTTTGGATATGTTAATACGGAGAATCAAACACGAAAACAGATACACGTGCAATGCAGGTGGTGCGTATAATGCAATACTGTATTAGAATAGGTGGAGTTTCTATATTTCTATCCGAGGGAAAAATTCTGATTGGTTGACGCTTCTGAATGTCTCATGTCCTCATATCTAAACAAAGAATTCACACGAAATTCTAGTAATTTCTGTTCTATTAAATACGCGTAGTCAACTCGTCTGGCAAAGTTTGGAAAAATCAACACTAAAATATTTGACTAGCGCAAAATTAACGCCAACACCGTAATATTTTCAACAGTGTAAGGACAACTCGAAATTGCCCAAAGCCCTTAAGAGATAATGAAGATAACGAGGTGAATGTTTTGGCTAATTTTCAAACTTATACAGGGAGTTCAACTAAAGCAGCGCGGTAAGTATTTCAAGAGTATCAATCCGCAGAATATTAAGAAAACATAAAATACATCTTTTTTTCTGAGATAACTGTGCACGCATTACGTGTTAGTGATGAGGTAAGACGAATCGACTTTTGCGAGTGCATAAAAATAACCCAAGATCCGAGATTTCCTCATAAGATTATGTGGATTGGTGAATCTAAATTCAGCAGCGGATTATGAATTGCCGAAATGATCAATACTGGGCACAATATGACCCACATGTCATAGTGGACAAAATAATCACTCTCCATGACATTTATTTTGCCATTCATTTCTTTGAAGTTTCCTTGATTATCCCCTTTAATGTTAATTGTAGGTCATATCAGTTTTAGTACTTCTCTACTCAGACTTAAACCCTTTTTGAGAATTTGTTAAAAAAAAAAACTTTACCTTCGCATGATCTTCAAACGCTTTCCTGGAGCTATAAGTGAGGAACGTTTTATAGATCCCTTCTTATTTTGAAACATTTATTTGAAACTTTTTCCATAGAGCTGATTGCTTCCAATTTTTAAATCTTACTCAGAATTAAACCGTTTTTTAAATTTTGTAAAATAATTCCACTCAAAAAAAAATCACTTGACCTTCGCATGACCTTCATGCTTTCCTAGGGCTATGGGTGTTTAACCATTAGATGAATCTTTCTTGTATTAAAACTTTTATTGCAACTTTTTTTCATGAAACTGAGTGCTTTTGGTGGAGGCGGCGCGATAAATGAACCATCCGGTATATTTAATTTAATAGTAGTTTAATAGTACTCTACCATAATTTAACAAAGATTATTATATGTACATGTGTGTGTAATATGTTCTATCTCAATAATAAATTAATATATGTAATACTTTAATTAAGTTTCAGTAATTGTAAAGTTCTTTTGACATTTATGTATTAAAGGAGAACACTCAGATGTTGTTATTAATATATATATTTTACTTGTTCCATTTCCCACATTAACAGTACGATGTATTAAAAACATCTTAAAAAGTTACTTAATAACTATAATAATTGTTAAATTACGACGTTTTCAGTTTCATATTTGCTGTAAGTAAGCAAAAGGTATTCTATACTTGGATTCTTCTTAGGATTACACAAACTAGTTTCAAGATCATAATCTATTAATAAATTATATCGGGTTGATGAGCACGTGTGAATAAATAATATAAAACAAAAACATTGTTGTTCACTGTACATTTACATGTGTCATAAACGGCAATAATAAAATGTTTTAGGTGTCATTTGGCAACCTCGCCTAAGGCTATAAAATATTTGTAAAGCACCAAAGGGGAGGATTTTACATATTTTCAGCTGCGTGACGTGAAGTTGGGGATGCGAAAACAACGTCATTATACAATGGATATAACAAGTTATTTCTTTCTTAGTGATTTATAGGTCTTGGTAGCGCTGCCTATGCTAATGGCAACATTTATATACGTCGGACGCGGTATAACTTATAGCTTTTAACAGTTAATTTGTTACTTTGATTTACGTGCTTTTTGATTTATACTCCTCTGCCAGTTTTTCTCTTTCCTTCGTCTATCATTCGAACGCTGATTTTACATACGTAGCTTATAAAACCCTTACTCAGACAGACAATGATGGTTTTTCCGCACATTATGATTATTAATGAACTCACGACAATCATTTGTAAATTATGCAAAATATACCTAATACAGTCCATCAATTATTTTATAAGAATTTGCCATATAAATTTTAAACGATATATTAAGTACCATATATCGTTTAAAATTAATATCCATCATTATATAAGAAATGTTTAATTTTTAAAAAGGTAAAATCAATTCTATTAACTGCGAATGGAGGTCGTCATTTAAATAATCTTATGTCATCTACATACTATAATAAAAAAGCTAATAAATCAGGATTACAGAAATTCAACTTTATATGTAACTAAAACTTTTCAGATAGCAGGTATCACAATACAATACCTGTGTTTTGATATTAGAGCATTAAGATTAGCAGCAACTTTATTATTATTCCAAATAATAACTTTAAAGACTTGCTTTATTTACTTTAAAGGAGCAAGTACAAAACAAAGTTCACTGATTTCTGGATGTGCTTGATGTTTTTTTTGACAATCTTTCCTTTCAGGCTTACATTTTATATAGAGATATAAATAATATAATCGAAGTATCTCGCTTAGTGAAAATATGATTTTCCAATATAAAATTTGATTACCTCACTAAAAAGAAGTATGACTCAAATTTAGGCAAAAACTAACGCATCTCATGTTCATCGATTGTCGAAAGGTGTTAGATAAGATCGAGCTTTGCAATATGCATGATTATATTGTTATAACAACAGTTCAGAGTCAAAATAAGAATAAATGGACAGTCATCAATGAAGACTAATATCAGATGCGGAGTACGACAAGGCTGCGCGCTGTCACCTCTCCTCTTCCTAT
>RXPK01001578.1:0-46839 GCA_004143645.1 Protaetia brevitarsis
TATACCATGTGATTCAAAATATTGTCTAAGAAAAAAAACGGTTTCCGGAAAAAAAAAAGAAAAAAAAAATTTATCTATACTTATACCAATTTAGAAGAGCGACGTTAGCTACTACAAATTCATCTTAAATGAATTTTCTGACATTTAGCACATTGCCGGTGTCGGTTGTATTTATCTTTCGATTATTTTATCTTATATTTTTTTTCAAATCGTTTTATTTACATCTAATATCACCAACAATATTATTCTGAATACTGTAAGAAATAAGGGAATTTATTTATTAACTAGCTCAACAAACAGATTAAAACCAATATTAACATTAGTGAAATCGTTTATTACATTTTTAAATTTTATAGCTTCTCATTCATTCAGCGCATGACTGTCAAGAAGAAAGTACATTTCTCCCTATAAGTTTCTACGGTACAGAAATATTACCATTAGATCACGATAGGCGATTGGGAATATTTCATTGGTTTAATAACAATTTTTAAGGGAGGCTGATTTTGCTAAACAAACATTTTGTCTCGGGTTGAAGCCTGGTTTTATCTAACAAATATCAATTACAAAACTATTGTATCTGGTCTGCAAAAATCCACACGAATTTCGAGAAACGCTTGCATCCCGTAAAGTTGGAGTTTTATTACTATGTCCAGGAAGAATAATAGGGCAATTTCTCGAGGAAACTGTACACCACATTACCAAATAGATTTGGAATTGTTTATTGCAGAGTTACAAGAAAATGAGCTTGAAGCAGGGTTTATTTTCAGCACGATAATGCTCCAGCACATACTGCTCGCCAAATCTGCCACTCTCAATCAACAGTTTTTTGTTGACAAGTTCGTTAGAGCACAAAGATGGCCACCAGATCGCTGTTCTAACCCATTAGATACTTCATGTTCGGCTATCTAAAAAAATAGGTCTATAGAAACCGCATGCATACCATTAGAAGAACTGAGAGATGCAGTTTTGTCACTTAATAATTATACTAATTGTATGTTATAATTTAAAGTAATAAATAAATTTTTAAACACCAGTTAGATACTGAATTGTAAAATCATAATTTAGTAAATAAATTAATTACATTTCATTTTTACAAGCAGAAACACCATCCATAGTCGTTTATATAATGCGAGTTCAAATATAGGTTCCGTTTCCCCTTATTTATGACAGATCGTTTACTCTATTATGTTCCACACTGATTAGTTCAGAACTTCATTACAAACACGCTGCATTACCTACACCCTGTTACTATATAGGAGCGGAATTGACAATTATTTTGAATTCTGTGTACTATGGTTAAATGTTTTCGATAGCACGAGGCGAGTGCGGCCCGTGTTAGCAGACACGTCCGACAACTCTACTTATAACCGTATTATCTAGATATACCTACTTTCTTTGGTAACTATGCCTTATTGCTTCCAACGTAATTAAAAATTAAATCTTTATTTACTTAATTATATCGAAATTAGATGTATTCCCTGACAGCATAAATTACACAAATATACAATACATAATACTTAAAAAATAAGCATTCTGTCCTCACACCCTCAACATCTGTGTAATTCGTTTACAACCATCGTACGAAGGTTCGCATAATATGCACAATTAATGCGTATATACCACATTCATACATCTATATAATTGCTCCAGTTACAACAACGCACTTAATACTTCCTTGTTTACTCAAGCCGTAAACGCTGTTTTCACTTGTGAATTGATGCTGGTACGTACGAATTCCTACGTTGAAGTAGACGCGATGATAAACATAAATTCCGTGGTAAAAACAACTCTTCTGTGGTTTTGCCGCGCGTCATTGTTCTAGTTATATAGTTAACTCGAAATATTATTTCTCAGTATTAGACGTATGAGTAAATAAAACCATCCCCCGATCACTCACTTTGTTACATTCTTTTGCAGATCGCGAGAAGTACTTGCTTTCGCTGAAAATGCAGTTTGTAGTAGAACAAGTCTAGGTTGCAGAGATTCATATTCGTTGAGTAGGTTTTAAAGGATGATAACAAGAGATAGAAGAAAACTTTATAAAGAACTACGCTTCCTATATAAAGCTTAATTTAAAGTGATGGCAAACAAGGAGAAGTATGCAGAATGAAAGAGGGTGTATATAAAGAAAAAGAAAAATGCATGGAACATAAAAGTCAAAGGTCGGTAGTTATCTACTAGCTGCACAGACAATGTATAGTCGAACGGTACAAAGAGAATATCGTAATTATAAAGGTGTGAAGGGAGCGTAACATTTCCGTTCATTGTTTAAAAGAAGAGTGTATTGTCACTTTTTATTTGAATGTCCGAACGGCAAAAGTTCTCTTTCAGTAACTATACTTTTTTTTACACGCAAGTATCAATCCTGCACAACAAATTTTGGAAAATTTCTTTAAATATTTGTGAAATAGATGTACAGCTCCTACCAAGAAAAAGTTAACGATCTACGCGCAAATGTATGTGGCGAGCGCATTTAGGATGAACTCTAGCTTTTACTACGACTGCGGCTTATTGGTGTAAACAGATGTTATGTATGATTCGTTGTGTATTTATCTGACACAGGATTTTTATAATTTAGTTTTTGTTATTAAGACATAAACAAGCACGCGTTGAAATAATATTTTTATGTATTCCTTGGTAAAATAGATTTTCTGTTTCTGAATGTTCTTATTAATTTATTAGAATACTTTATTTCGCATATATGCGGCCAATATGGAACATAGTGGATAAACAAGTTTCTTTTTTTCATTTTCGTCATTTTTTAGTTGTAACATTTAGCAATACGTGAATTTGAATATAAATAAAATATATAGTTTTCAATAGTAAATGCAAGGGCATACTTTGCTAGTAACGTATCATACATATACATATGTGATGCTGTAATAACAAAATGTTCTCACTACATACAAATTTATTTTATTGTTTTATCTAATTATAACATTTGCATAAATTCATTTCTTCAATCTTGAAACATCCATCAATGTCTCCAGTTCCCATTATTTTCGATTACTTCCTAGAAGTTTCTCATAGTTTATCTGCATTTTCTGGAATGAAGTCTTTATATATGTATAAATATGTATTCTGCTTTAATACAGCTCAAACATTTTCAATAGGACTTAAGTCCGGACTATTTAGAGGCTAGGTCAATACTTGTTAAGTAAATGTTTGCGGAACGTATCCATTCTTGCATAATTTGCGATTTCTGCACGGGACAGTTATCGTGCTGAAACACAAAATTGTCCCTATATTTACCGATGGCATCATCAGATTTATAAGGATGCCTTGATTTCTGCAACACCTACTGCTTTCATTTCAATTATTCTGTGCTCTAATTTTTTTACATATTAAAATATTAAGAGGACCTACTATTAGTGTCGAGATATGCAATCGCAGACAAGAGTTAATTCCAATTTATTTTTCAGTATTAGGTATGTTGTAAAAAAGCAATGAAAAGCTAACTATTTAGGAAGTATTGAGAAATAGTAAAAAAAATTAAAGTTATGCAAAATTTTAATTGAAATGTTTTATTAATTTTATTATGAAGGAATATGCGTATGACATTTGTCCGTAACTGTATGTATTTCAGTTATGCGAGCTTTCAATGAAAAATATGTTTATACATATGTTATAAGAGGCGAATATCAGATAAACACAAATGCTTCCTTTTGTGGTATTTACCGCAAACTTGTTGCGCCTTAAATCGAATGGATACCCTTATTTGAAAACTAATAATAATAAATCAAGGTCGTCAAAACAACTTTCATAGACAATTTACCAAATGAATAGCGGATATAAAATATGAATTTATCAAATACGAGTAAATATTACGTATGTGGGCTACTCTTCGGCTGGCTTGAATAAAATTACCTGGAATAAACACAGTTGTATGTATAGTTCAACTTGAGAATATATAATCAAAATCGCGATTTAGATTGGTAACCTTTTTGAGAGGAGCTGTACATACATTTGTTTCAGTTTCAGTATTAAAATAAATATGTTTTTTATATCTATCCTTTATCATTTATTTATAATCATTATAATTATCAATACTGCACTTACTTTATATATATTTTTTATAATTTCATTTTCTTTTTGTTAACATTTGAGAATTTACGTATTTATTTACTTCTTATATGAGTGTTTTTTGCTTTTACCATATTTTGTGTGTTTTCCACTGATTCGTGCCATTATATAATTATGTAAGTTCTAATTTTACACCTACAACTATTTTGCAAACATAAATTAGCTACTAAAAACTTTGATTTGAAGATGACCATGTTTTATTTAGTAGTTGCTACGAAACAAACTGCCATTTTGTAGCAGCTAACAATCCGTTAGCAGTTTGTATTACAATACATACAACCACGGCTAAATGCGATAATAGAGTATGTCGTACGCCGACATAATTGACTTACAGCCATGAAAGGAGATATATGATACGAACGTAATTTAATTATTGAGGGTTAAGTCAACTTCGTTGTCATACGTCACTTTTTGTTATGTCTCACTGGGAACAGTGGTTTTCTGTATGTATATAACATTACAAAACGGAACGACACACCCCTCCCTCTTTTTACGCTGATACTTTGCTTATACCCCTTTCATTACAATTATTTAATAACGTCAACATCGGACTTTCCGAGCAAATATCGCTCTGAACACCGCCGACTATCAAGCGGGTACCGTAACATTGTCAATCTTCTTAGACTTCTATATGTTGTATGCATGTACTGTACTGTATACAATACATTCTTACAAACATCTTTAAGTATATAACAGTAATGCTATGCGCAACAACATGTCTGTGACATTTGGATATTACCGGAGAAGGAATCAGCCGTTGTGTACGTAATAGAATTTCTTGGCGATGGCTTTTCACAGTTCCGTGACATTTATAAATAATTCCTATAGCTGGTAAGAGAACGCAAGGAATTTAATATATCCCGACGGGCTGGTCTTAATTCTCTCCCTCTGTCTCTTTCTTTCGCATTAATTTATTATTGTATTATTGGAGTAAATCCTACTGGATGTCCCAGGAGCCAGCCAAGATATCTTGTAAGTATAGAGAGAATTTGATATCGGCTGAAGGAATTGTTAGAAAGGAATTGTTAGAACATTTTGTTAATTCAAAATGTGCATTCTGATTCAAGCAGTAATTAGATAGGGTGATTCATAACGGATGTAAAAAAATTTGCTTTATTTATCACACCTTTGATATCCTTTTGGTCATTTTTATTTGCATTTAACCCTTTGTTAGTGTGGTGGGGTATGCCATACCCCAGTACCATGTGATTCAAAATGATTGTCGTTTATATAATGCGAGTTCAAATATAGGTTACGTTTTCCTTATTTATGACAGATCTGTTTACTTTCTTATGTTCCAACACTGACTTAGTTCAAACCTTCATTACAACACACGACAATATTAAATAGAATACGCATTAAATCCGCACAAGCGAACAATAGACATTTGTATGACTGGATTAAATAAAAGAAAACTTAACACTACCGTAAAGTGGGGCAATTCCGATCAGTTTTATGTACTATTTCTGAGCTGCAATTATTATTATTGATCGAGAAAAAATGGAAAAAAATTATATATATAATTTATACATCTTTTAGCTACACATACCATCATGTATATTAACGCAATGTATTAAAACACTATTTTTTTTAATACATCAAGCGTGATCGGTTTTAACCCATAATAGGGGGCAATTCCAATCATCCATCTATTTTCTTATAAAAACCGATTTGAAAGCTACACGAGGTAAATCCAATAACAAAAATTTGAATTTAAAAAAAGCAAACTTACGGAATAACAGAAAATATGTATTATAGAAATGGCAAATAGATAAATAATACATAAACTATAATAATTCAATAAACTAAAACAAAATTTCATTCAACGCGCTTCCCTCTCAGTTCAAAAACGTAGCTTCCCCTTCTATGACCAGCTGAATAATTTGGTTTTTGGAAATTTCCTAAATTTCGTCAACTTGGACAAATACAAAAGTCATCTTTTCTCTTTCTTAGAAACTACCGGTTCTTTAAAGAATTCTGAAGTAATAATAATAGTAATAATAATAATTCATGCCTTCGCATCCCCCAACAGCTTTCGCCAATTACAGGGTAATAAATATGGCACCTCATTATTTTCTGATGCTTTCATAATGGATGAAGTGCTCTATTTTACTGTACTGATAGTGCTTTGGAAGTATTTGGGTATATTGCTGTCTCCGCCAGGCCATACTTTTTTTTATAGTTCTCACCATAATTTTCAATAAAACCAACGTAGAAACATGAGTATGTCATATTTCTACGCTGGTCTATGAGCATGTTCTTTGTTCTTTTACTTTTCAAACTGATCGGTATTACCCCATGAGGTGTTAATTTCCCCCTTACTCTCTTGTTACTCCAACACTTTCATAAAGTCAAAAAAAGAAACGGTGAAGAATGAATGACAATTGATTCTTTTCACCTTATTCCTTTTCGAAAATTCGTTTAGTCCTAGTGGGATTCCCCAGTAGTAGTTTGTTTCCGTCTATTGCTACAGGTGAAATCTCAGGGCGTAATAAATAGTAGCAATTTTCCAGAGCATGAGACTAGATTGAATAATAATGAAAAGTAAATATTGTTTATAAAAGATTATTGATATAAAATAAAATAAATGATGGCAAAGTACCAAAGGATGGGAAAGAAGGATAAATAAAACAACGTTTATTATTTATTTCCCACGCTGCGACTATCGGAGTCGGTTCGGCCAGGGAGGCGCCGGAGAGATGTCGGAGTGAGCGCCACTGGGTTATCAGCTGTTGCCTTCACTGGCCCGACGCTGTCGCCCGGTAATTTAACCACAGCCCAGAATGGCTATTTACCAGTCGGGGAAACAAGGGATTGGTACTTGCGGAATTTTTAATATGTTGTTAAATAGTTAAATTAAATGAAAATGTTATTTAAATGACAAGAAAAACCAACTAGTGCGCCAAGGTCGATTAAATTAAATTAAATTGAATAAAACTCAAAGAGACTATATTAACTGTTATATATTGACACTTAATTCGGTGAAGCCTCGTCTTACATAGTTACAATGTATAAATATATGACATGAACTGGTGGGAGTGCCGGGTTATTATTAAAGAAATTGTAAAATTAAAAAGAAACAAGAACATAAAATCTACGTACTCGATCGAGCATGCAAATGACTACGACCTACCATTGGTTTTAAGGTGAAAAGATAAAGGAAGCAACAATTAAACAAAATATTTCACAAGTTACGTTAAATTTTGACAATGATCGCAAAAAACTAGATTATTAAAAAAAAAGAATTAAGTTAAATTGATTAGGATAGCAAAGACCGAAATATACAATAACAAAAAAAAAACTACGTTAAATTATTAATATGTCAATGTAGTTCGTTACTACAAATACACAAGCAAATAACTCTTAAAATTAACTTACATGTAACAAAAACAATGCACGAGGGGTTGATAGTCACCACCAGGGGCGGGTGAGGAAGAAATAGAAGCGTAGACAGATGACGAAAGAAAGTCCGGGTCCAGGGACGACGTAGAGCGGCGGGGCTTGCAAAATCCGCGTCGGCGGGCTCCAAAAAGAAGGCTTCGTAGTCAAAACACAGGGACTCAAACGGCTTCCAAGGAGTAGATTCTTTACGACCAGAGATCCCCCCACAGGGGTTACCAAACGGGTAAATTAGGTCGAAAAGGGTTGCAGCAGGGCGTCGCCTATTAGACTCGTAGGTCTGCACTCTTAGCGGGCTGGAGTGTAAGTGAAAATCGGAAGGGTAGAGGAATCTAGTTCCCGCGCTATGCCATTAAGTGGCCAATAGGATTCGAGTATCGAAATGCAGGTGTGCGAGATTATGCGAAATTCTAACGTTTCAAGTACAGCACGCACAAAAAAAGGTGCAACAATTAACAAAAATGAATAAATTCGGAGCTAATTATGAACGGAGTTTAATGAAATTTACGATAACAATGCATCTAAATATATGCTAAAATTTGACAATTTAAGAATTTAGAAAAAGGTCACAAATAAGGTGGTACATTACAAAAAAACAAATTCAAGGTTAAACGTGACGTTATACAAAATACGTAAATAGCGACGGTAACTAGAAAAGGTCAAGGAACTTGGATAAATTCAGAAAGATAGTGTACAGTTGGAGAAATAAGAAAAGGTGTTTTCAACACGTAACACTATATGAAATATTACTCGTTGTCATTCCATCGGAAATTATTTTTTTAACACAGGAAACTTTAATGCAGTAGATACTTAAAAAGTCAGTTAGTTATCTATGTTATAAACAAAGTTTATTAAATTACTGCGTTGCAAAACTTCCTTATCCTTCCTATAGATGCTAGACTAAATAATTGCCGTAAAATCAGGATTGATCGATTTTACCCCATTCGATCGAATTTGCCCCACTCTACGGTACATAATTAAAATCATACAATAAACTCTTAAACTCAACTTATTCAAAACAAAACAAAATTGTGAAAATTCTGTGTAAATTGAAAATCAAGCTGTTCAAACAAAGTAAACACAACAAGCATAATATGCAACTTAAAATACACCTCAGTGATAATTGGGTTGTATAAACCACAGCAATACGTTTCTATACAATATTTCAAATTTCTATCGGACACAAGTCAAAACGTTTAGACAAGGACGAAGGTAAAATCTACGAAACATCTTGCAATGGCTGCGAACCTCTTGCTTATTTCGAAACAATTTTTTTTTTGTGCTTACATTTCACGACCTATTTTCTACCAGTTTTCCACAACCATGATAAAAGCCGGCTGTCACTAGCAATGTTCACGCTCCTAATTAAAACGTCGTTCAAACTAGTCCGACAAGTACTCCTCACATTACTCGACTCATACATTCATACACCGCTTTTTTTTTTTTTTTTCGTTCGTATATGTGGAACGAATACATAGTGAACCGTCCGTCGCGTCGCTAGGTCCCTCTCGCGGCCAATTGAACTCCTGTTCCCCGTCCCTCCCACTTCATCGACTAATTGATCCTATTAAGGCGAGCGGGCCTCAATTAAACCCCTTGATCTCTCGTCAGAGAGGATGTTGGCAAACCGATCGTAACAGCAGGAGCAGAGCGATAAATAAACGAAGCGTTTCCTGTTTCTGGGGCTCTGTATGTGCGACCATGCAAGTCGCCTGTGCATGAATTACTTCCAGTTAGTTGGTAATTTTTCGTTTGTGGCGTATATCGGTTATGGTCGGATTTAGAATGGGGCGAGATTTCGCCACCTTAAACAGTATTATTATTAGAGCTACAATAAAACTAAGTTGCTTTAATGAAAAGTGAGCATTTTTTTGCAGGAAATACACAGAGATTCAAAATGATTGTCAATTCCGCTCCTATAGATAGTAACAGGGTGTAGGTATATGCCGCGTGTTTGTAATGAAGGTTTGAACTAAGTCAGTGTTGGAACACAAGAAAGTAAACGGATCTGTCATAAATAAGGAAAACATAACCTATATTTGAACTCGCATTATATAAACGACTATGGATTGGTGTTTCTGCTTGTAAAAATGAAATGTAATTAATTTAACTTTACTAAATTATGATTTTACAATTCAGTACTAAGTGGTGTTTAACTAAATTTATTTATTACATACAATTACTATAATTATTAAGTGACAAAACTGCATCTCTCAGTTCTTCTATGGTATGCATGCGGTTTCTATAGATCCTATTTTTTAGATAGCCAACATGAAGTAATCTAATGGGGTAGATTCAGGCGATCTTGTGGCCATCTTTGTGCTCTAAACGAACCTGTCAGCAAAAAACTGTTGAGGATATTGGCAGGTTTGTTGAGCAGTATATGCTGGAGCATTATCGTACTGAAAATAACCTGCTTCAAGCTCATTTTCTTGTAACTCTGCAATAAACAATTCCAACATCTGTTGGTAATGTTGGGCTGTTACAGTTTCCTCGAAGAAAATTGGCCCTATTATTCGTTGTCTGAACATAGCTAACGAAACTCCAACTTTTACGGGATGCAATTGCGTTTCTCGAAATTCATGTGGATTTTCTGCAAAACAGATACAATAGTTTTGTAAATTGATATAGTCTGTTAAATAAAACCAGGCTTCATCCGAGAAAAATGATTTGTTTAGCAAGTCATCATTCCTTAAATTGTTATTAAAACAATGACAATATTCCAATCGCCTATCGTGATCTAATGGTAATAATTCCTGTACCGTAGAAACTTTATAGGGATGAAAATGTAACTTTCTTTTGACAGCTCATTGCGCTGAAGTCTATGATAAGCCTATAAAATAATAAAATGTAATAAACTATTTCACTTAATGTTAATATTAATTTTTTACCTGTTTGTTGAGCTAATTACCACAGATAAATTCCCTTATTTTCTTGCAGTATTCAGAAATACTATTATTGTTGGTGATATTAGATGTAAATATAAACGATTTGAAAAAAATTATAAGATAAAAATCGAAAAATACTACAACACGCACGCCAATGTCGCTAAATGTCAAGAAAATTCATTTAATGTATGAAATTTGTATGTAGCTAACTTCGCTCATTAAATCGGTAATAAGTATAGATAAATTTTTCCGGAAAATAGTTTTTTTCTTACGACAATCATTTTGAATCACATGGTATTTTATTTAAATGAAATAATTATTTATATTATTTTAAATGCCAGACAATATTATGTTCAATGATAAAATATACAATGTTTATATAAAATGCACATTCGCATTTATTAGCATCAAAGCATGTTTATCTGGTGCGAACAGTTTTCTCTGGTAGGAACGTGCGCAGTACTGTAAAACTCGTTACAAATTACTTATGTTATGCATACTTGTATATGGGTGAGCATATCTGCATCCTACATATCTTTCTCATAAACATACGATCTCGGATGACGTCTGTTTACCCGTCAAAAGATCGATGGCAAAATTCGCTTATCAGAAACTAAATATTCGTCCGCCCTGCGATGCTTTTCCAGTCGATTGATCGATGACGGTAAACATAAATACGCGTGAGGATCAAAGAGTTTTACGATACGCTCTAAGAGCGAGAGGGAATAAACAAATTTTAAGTGGAATTTGTACTACACCGTACTCAATGGTCATCTTTGTCGGATTTTTAAAATTCTGTGGGTGTTGATGTATCGGTTTGAACTTCGATTACTGTTTAAAAACAACTCCAGTAAGATAAGTTGTTAAGACGTATTTTGTATCAAATGAAGTACTGTTTTTAGTATGTATTCAATGTGTATACCAAAAAAGCAATGGCGTTACGCACACAGCACATAAATATTAGATTTGATTAATTCGGGATAATTGTTTCGGGAATACGTGGGTCTCCATTATCAACCGAAGACAGAATGAATTCCGTAAAAATAAGAAAGACCTATTACCTGAACATGCATTGCTATCTCCCTCTAAAAAGGAAACATATTGTTACGAGGTTCAGGGTCTTGCGAAGCCAATCGTGAGTATCGAAGGGAGTTGGATTGAAATAATTACAAAAAACCAACACAAATTTTTGAAATAATACCGCTCTGCGTTTTCCACTACTATGTCAGACACTTGCTGCAGCAATAAGGGATTAGCTGCACGTACCAGCAATGACGTGTCATCCGTGTAGAGGCAGACCTCACATACTCCGACATTGGTTGGAAGATCGTTAACATAACATAGAAAGAGGAGAGGCCCCAGGATGCGAGCCCTAAGGGAACGCCGATTTAATCTCTCCGAGGAGGATCGTATATCTTTCCAGTCCGTTAATTCACTCATGCCAGCCAAGGTAAGATATCAGAAGGTCCAATGGAGTGCCCCTAATGCCATAACTCTCTAGCTTCATTTGCAAGATATTATGATTCACGGAATCGAAGGCCTTTGACAGGTCTAAAAGCGTCATCTGGGCCGACGCGCCTGAATCGAAGGCGTCGTGAATCCGCCGTACTATCTCTAATATCCTGCTAGTGGTTGAGCGCGTCTTCCTATAGCCATGTTGCTTAGGTGACAGGTAGTTGTTGTCCTCAAGATATTTGCTTAATCTCGTCGCCATTGCTTGCTCAAAAATCTTCGACAGTGAGGTAGTATACTCATCGGCCGATACGTTTTTAACACTCGTTTCTGTTTTCCCTTTTTGTGTATTGGAGTAACTTTTGCTAGTTTCAGTTCTTTAGGAAATACTCCTTGTTGCACACACTCCAAATTTTAAGGCACAAAACTTTGCACAACACTCACAATCTTTTTAAACCAAGAAAAGGGGGTAATTTTCATGAATTTTATCACAAACAAAACTCCTTTCGAGGAAAGCTTGTGCTTCCTGTTCTCGAATTTTACGCGTATTTTGATTGCAAAAACTAAGATGAGAAGTTTTAATTTTAAGATTTAGAAACGCCCGATACGAAGGGAACGCGTGCTTTTACTTTAGCTGTAACGAAGTCCACGGAATTAATTAATTGTAAACCGCAATGTAAAGGGTTTTTATAAACTTTGATTGTGACGTCAATTCGCACCGATAACTAGTTCGGCCTCTCTTTACAGGAGGGCGCAAGTTTGACCGAAGGCGTTATTTTTCTGACATTCAGACGTCCTACTTGAGAGGACCGTGCGAATTGCTGAACGCCAAATGTAACGTACAATGAACAAAGAAGTAGATAACATACAAAATAATACCATTATTTTTAATTACGCGAGTCTTTAAACGAAAATAGATTATTATTTCCTGTTAAGGTGGACGCTACTCAGCAAATGCCACGGTACCTATCAACTACGTATTAATAAAATGAATTTAAATTCTCGCATTATACAGGATGGAATTTCGAATTCTTACACATTGATAACTATATTATTGAATATAAATTCAAATTTCGCATAATAAATCCTAACTTGTTGCCTTTAACAATTTTTAAGTATTATATTTTCAAATTTCAAATTTTCCGTCATATATAAAAAAAATAAACTAGTGTTCGAATGGAAAGTTGCTAGAAAAGTGATACTACAGAAAAATATAAAATTATAAGCTTTAATCTACTCCATATCCTTTCTTTCATTAACTTTCACAAAACTATATTAACGACAATCACTTCTACATATTTACAAAACACTAGGGCGGGTGCAAATATTTAATCGGTTGCGTAGATATCTGAAATTAACCGATAGAGTCACGCCCAACCTTGAAAACCTTTCCGACAGACCAACTGGTATGTAGTAGATACGTATTATTGGTACGAACAAACAGAGAAAATCAGTCGCCATTCGCCAAGAGAACGGCGGCGTTTGCAATTTAGCATTACGTCGGTCGTCCGATCCACGTGCGCCAAAGTATCCTCTTCCTTCCGCGGATACGGCAAAAGCGGATACTCTAACTCTACTCTGCACACGGTCGTCTAAGCCCTTATTGACTTTACTCAATTCGACCCGCCGTCCGTCCGTGGGCGGAAGAAAACAATCGGCAATCCGTTTCCATTACCGCGTATAAGCGGCTGTTTTTCCACTACGGTGCTATGAGAATCCAGGGCGAATGGGTCACGTGTCGCCTATTAAAGTACAGAATTACGGATTACGAAATTCGTATTGGATATTGGACGCTATTACGACAGAAGAACAATAGTCAAAGCTATAGTGTGACTACCACCGTTCTAATTGCTGTTGACCAGTGTCGAAATGTTTATTAAGGCCTTAATGTGCTGGTCACAGTAGTTTAAAAGTACTTAGAGGTACAGTCGCCGACATTAGTACTTAGCACTCGAACGAATGGCTCGACGCTTTGATGGTACTAAATATTAATGTCGATGAGTTCACATATATACAGACTGTTTCAAAATGAATTACATACATCTAGGTGGTCATGTATTTCTCTTATAAATTATGATATTCCGCTTCCTTGAAATGGGGGTATAGATTAAATAGTTTATAGGTTATCCACCTGTCACTGTCAAAATTTATCTTCGATCGATGTGTGATTAATTCATAAAGCTGGTTTTACACTTGTCAATATTTTCATCAGTTTCTAGACTTTAAAATTGATCACTTTGTAGTTCTTGAACTAGAACTTGTTGCCGTTTTATACTTGTCAATAAATATTAGGATCTTCATAGAGATCAATATCTATTTCTTAAAATAGAACTTGCTGCTGTATTACATCTGTCAATTAATAGAACTTGAAATCGGGAATATTAGAATCGGTTAGTTTCTTTTGTAACGTTCGGGGTGGTAGCACTCTGTCACAACAGGGATATTATTATTTCTTGGAGTGATGTTACATACTTAAAACAAAGGCGGGTAAAGGTTTGAGGTTAAGCATTCTCTGTCTCGAAAATTTCTTTGTGGATTTATGGTGGATTTCTTGATCAGAGATACACATACACGTCTGTATTGGTATAACTTATGGTATAAATGGTATAAATTTGGAAATCTCAAAGTGACAAATAATTTTGCTTTGGCAGGTATTGCACTTCTTAAAAAAGTATCCTCTTTTGATATTGCGTTCTCAATTAAAATTAAACACTTGGTAAAAGCGTTACTGTTCATTCTCAAGAAACACCGAAATTGTTCTGGATCTTGTTTAAATTCATGGTGAACTAAGTTCAAATTTTCCTTTTTGGGAATTAGCCATGGTCTGACCCACCACCTTTTTTGTTGGTTTCAGAGTAACTGTAATCTTCATCACTTCGATTAACATTAAGGAAAATACAGTTTTCCTTAACTTTGGCAGTCTTTCTTGTCGTCTTCTTGATATAACTTTTTTCATTTTTTTCAAGAGCTTTTATACAAAACAAAAAATATATGTACAATTTAGTTACCTTTTCAGAAGAATCAAATAATAACTGCCAGTAAATTATTAAATATACAAATAGTAAATATCGAAACTAAAACAGGTGGTACAATAATACAACGTGGATGTAACCAAATATATATATATTATATATATATATATATATATATATATTATATATTATTTACATCCCGCTAACTATTTTGCTTCCTTTCATTTCGCGGTCGTAGTGCGTCCCCAGAAGGAGTGTAGTTAGAAGCATTTTAGTGACGTATATTGAACCGCGGGAAAAAATGGATAACGCCGATCACTTTTTTATCGCTGTAGCTTTAAAATGAAAATTATACGATTTTCATTCTACGCACTTTTTGCTTCCTTACATGGCCTATCTATTTTGCGTCCACTGCGTATATTTTCAGACAAATTGCTAACTATTTGCGTCCGATGTATATTTTTTTTGTATAAACTTGTAAGTATAATGCGTCCGCCACGTTTGCCACATGTTGGTCGAAATAAACGTATATAGGAAGCAATATAGCATATTTAATATAGGATCAATATAAAACTGTATTTTTGTGTTCTTTCGTGGTGGACGCAAAATTAGTCGAAATAAAGTGTATATCGCCAGTCGAGAACACTGTATGAGGTTGGTCGAATTGATAAACTAATTGAATTGAAAATTAGGTTAGCACCGTTTTTTAATGCTGAGAATTATTTTGTATGTTAAAGCTGATAGAAACATAATGTAGTGTTTAAAAAAAAAGTCCTATTTAGTACTAATTATTATGGTTTTAAAGCACATTATAGCTTATCTGGGAAAATATAAAATGTATTGGTACGAACTAAATACCTCGGAACTGATTTTCCTGCGAACCAAAAGTTTTGAAACAAAATATACTTACTTTCCTGAAGTATTGGCAAATGAAAGAACTGCTAAGAAAATATCACCAATTACAAACTTCTTACAAGCATCATTCAGTACTCAGAGGGTTTTGAAACCAACAAAGGGGTAGGTGTAAAGAAAAACCTAAAGGTTGATCCTGTGAAAATTACACTAGTTCCCTTCACGAAAAAAAGAAAGCTGGGTGACCTAAAGCTACCAATTCTTCATAATGAAAAGATGCAATTCAGTCAAGAATCCAAATCCTTAGGAGTGGTTCTTGACTCGAAACTAACTTGAAATCAACACTTGACCACATGACAAATAAATGTAATAGCTAATGGCATTAATGATAATCCTTGCTGGGTATCACTGGTGTAATTAACAGCAGAGGCACCGCCTCTTTGGAGAGCATTGTGGGCCTCCCCCCGTTGGAGCTTTATGTGAGAGCGGAGGCAATGAATGCGATCCCAGACTGAAAGCCTCAACCTGTGACATCCCAAACTTCAGGGTGGGAGGGCACATTTATACTACGGCACGATGCTCGACGGGCCTTGCTGCAAATGCCCACGGATAGCATGGCACCTGAAATTATCTTCACTGAAAAGTAAAATCTCCATACCGAACAGAGACCAGGCACGTAGTGAGAGCACTGCTAATGATAATTGGTTCACGGACGGATCCAAATCCAGCCAGGGCACAGGAGCCGGTATTTGTGGGCCCAGTCCTAATCAAAGGATATCCATAAGCCTGAGGAACATACAAACAGTCTTCTAGGCAGAGGTATCCGCCCTTGCAGCCTGTGCAAAAATGATTGCAAAAGGGGCTACATGAGGAGGAAATATATAATGACTGACAGTTAGGCTGTCATTTAAGGCAGTTTCGAACCCCGTAACTAGGTTAAAACAAGTTAAAGACTGCAAACAATCTCTCAATGCACTGGCACGAGACTACACGGTGTCTCTGATTTGGGTGTCGGAACATGAGGATGTAAAGGCAATGTAATAGCTGACGAACTAGCCGATTGAGGCTCTAAGAGACACTTCATGGTTCAGAGCCCGTATGTGGAATTCTAAGAATTCCGCAAAAAGGGAGATCTGGACCTGGTTAGATAAAGAAAGTACAAAGAAAATGGAGTCGACTGAAGGTCAACTATATACCAAAGCCCAGATGGAATGGGATGTTAGTTTCTCTGATAACCTACTCAGGTGCAGTAAGAAAGAGTTAAAACCATTACTGGGCGGGTAGCTGGAACTGTCTCCTGCAAAAACATCTATACAACACAGCCGGATAAGCGAACCGTGGTGTAGAAGATGCGAACTACAGGAGGAAACGAGTTTACATGTAATCTGCACATGTGAGAACTGAAGGTACTCAGGCAGAAATATTTCGGGAGAGATCTATGGAGCCCTCGAAGGTTCTCAAGTTCCAGTGGGCAAGATACTGGGCTTTATAGAGAACACCAAGCTGCTCGAGTAAAAATAAGAGAATTAATAGGGATGGTACAATGAGCACCTAGCTCAAGTGCCCGACAGTAAGTCCCACCCTAACTTAATGAATGAATGAAAACCCTTAGAACAATTCGGAAAACATCGAGATTGACATCTTGTAAGCCTTTTGTTAACCTATGGATCCCTGATTTGGTGGACAAAGACCACGCATAGGAAGACGATTATTAAACTCGCAAAGAGACGAAGATTAGCTTGCTTGTGCATCACTGCAGCTGCATAAATCTACTATGGAAACCCATGTCAAATCTACTCTCTTATTTACATTAATGGGTGGCAAGAATGGAAACTCCTAGGAATGTCAGAATAACATAACACAACCGTATTTTTAAATGGGCAGTGATACAATTACTCTCAAAATCTCCTTCGACAAACCCTTCAAGATTATCGTGAACGGGGATGGTTGGACAGCAAACCAAAATGGTATGCAAAGCTGATCAGTATCCTATCGACAATCGAACCGCTCTAAAGCAGTATTCTATTAAGTAACCTCAAAATTAACTTGGAACTGCTTGGTAAATCTTGAACTACTGACTAAACACAATAAGTTACTTTGGTTGAATACAGGGCATAAGGACATAGCATGCAACGAACTTGCGAATGCTAACAAGGACTCTTCCATAAAATTCATTGATCTGACCCGGCTCTCGAGATAACCAATACTGCGATACGTGATGCAGTAACTGAGTGGACGAAAAGAAACGCCAGGCTTACTGGAACAGTATGAGGACAAACACAACAAAGGGAAATGAGGCAATCATCCAGGCATTAGCAACCGAATACAGCTTAGAACGGTACCAATTCGATGAACATGTACGGCTGCCTAAGATAGTATCCACATAGAATAAGCGTCTTTAAAGATGGACCTGTATGTAGACTATGCAACAAGGAGAAGAAGGTAGCCCACCACGTTGTTTTTGAATTGCGTTTCATTGAACGGCAGAGACTACCATTGCGGGAAGCAATCAACTTGAAGGCAATCTGCCGAAAAAATACCACACAGGCTGCGAAGCCTAGTTAAGGCAATTAACACCTCTTTATGTAAAGAAGTACACTACTCGTATCTAAGGAATAATACAATGCAGTGTTAAAGGAATAGGAAGTGATCTATAATTCAGGTGCTCAAATCAATCCGATTTTGAAACCAAAACCAGTTTTCAAAACAAAATCCATTTTGAAATCAGAAAAACAAGTATTTATAACTTAATTAACTTCAAAAAATACACACGGTTTTTTTACCTTAAGTTGTAAAACCGTTTTTTTTCTTTTTTACTGAAAATCGATTAACCGGTTTTTGATATCTGGTGATTTTTGCAACACTAATATCTACCGTTCTTAAAATTTATCAGTATACAAAAAATCTGCTTTAACAAAATTGCACATTCATATCAAGATATCATAATATTTTCATTTGAAATTATTTAGTATATGTGTGTGTTGTCCAGTACATTAACATTTGGCCATAATAACGATGTTGTATACGCCATAGGTCCAGAAAGATATTATAATAATAAAATTTTAATGATTAGATAATTAATTAAGGTATTTTTTATTTTATAAAATATAAAAGTCGAATCGTTTGGCAATTATGTAGGACTTTACATGAAACCAGCCACAAAATTCTACCGAATCAACTTCTTCAATTAATTACAAATGACTACAGAAATAAAAAATTAAAAATCAATAAAATTTGTATCCGCTGTATTAGGTACATACTCATACATTAACAGTAATCTTTCCCTATTGTTGTTTTAACGTGTTAAATTACATCTTGATATAGAGCCGGAACATATATTTTCAAGAAATCTCATGCATCTCATATTTTTCTTATTGTGAAAACTGGCATTTCGGCACTATATATCACAACACACTTTTAAAAGCAGTGCAAATGGAAACATATGATTATAGACCCAGCATAACGTACGGAGCAGTAGTATGGTGACCAAAATTGTAGTAAACGGAGGCGGTCAAAACGCCAAGTGTCGTACAAAGGCTAGCGTCTTTAAGTGGCACGGTGCAATGAGATCGATCCCCACCACTGTAATGGAAATCATTCTAAATCTGCCACCGCTATATATTTACATACAAGAAATAGTATATAGCATACTCAAGCAACAAAAAGTAAATTGCACAGCGTTGACTACAAAAAACTATGAATAAACTTAAGGAGGCACTCTTTGTGGGGATGCCATGCGATGCCATGTTCAAAATATCAGATTATAATACCAGATAGAGGGGACCGAAAGGCACCCGGTGAGAGCGACACGAAACGGTATACAGACAATCTCTGGAACAGGCTACGCATAGGAGCTGGAATTATATGTAAAGAAGCCTAGAGAGCTGTTACGGTAAGCTTCAGCAGAGATACAACGTGTAGTAGGCTGAGGTTGCTGCAATTCATCATTGTGTCAGAGAAATCGAACCACCCTACACTTAAGGCGTTCGTTACGTAAGTGCTGAGTCTAAGATAATTTGGGACTGTGTAAGCGCCCTAAATCAGGTGGGTACCCGATCTGCATCAGCATAGGTTCCCAACCACTCGAAAATGAGGAAAATAAGAGAGCGGATGATCTTTCCAGGCAAGACTTGTTAAGGTCCTTCGTCAGAGTTGGTCCTTCTTTTGGCATTACCAAATCGCAAATTTATTATTTATAACCAGCATGATAAACCTACAGGGTCTCATATACCCGTCGGTCTATTTCAAACTTCAAAGTCGTTTATAAGTAATGTATTTCATCGGTCAGCAGTGCCATGTCCTTATCGTCGATCAAGCATGAAAGATGTTAGTGGCAGATTGCCTTGGAAGTATGCTCGTAACAGCGTAACATTGAGAAATGAGAACTACTTTCTTGATGTGTCAAAGTAATTGTAACGGCAGGTACAGCACTTGTCAATATGACGTTTATAAGTATGTGGCAACTGTGCGACACAGAATATACATAAACAGCATATTAAAAATTAACAATTGAATATGTATAAACAATAACAAATGTCGTCTCAACTAAAACTACAGACTAAAAGCTAGGAACTAGACGCATGATGAGTCTAGAGAATAGTGGCAAAAGGGCCAGGACAGAGACAGGCAAAAAATTTCTAAAGGAACAAAGGCGTGAATTTGCTAGAGACCTACTGAGTAAAGACAGGAATATGTCAAGATGTCAAAATGGTAGTAGGTCTGCTGACTGGTCATTGCAAACTAACAGGCATATGTACAACATTGGCCTGGCAGATGATGCTTTGCAGATTTTGTCAGGAGGAGGAAAAAACACCAGTTCATGTACTGTGGTAATGCGACGACCTGGCGAGGACAAGGTTTCTAGTCATGGGCGTGGAGAACCCCACAGCTAACAAATACAAAAAGAGGCGCTCTCAAGGATAGTAGACCTAATTAAATTAGAGTGTGTCTTCTAGGAAAAAAGGTGACCACATAGATCTGAAAAGATTGCAGTGAAACCTATCCATCCACCATCTTAACCCTAACCCAACTTAATCTATGTGTCGGTTGAGGTCGATGAAAGAAAACACATAATAACTGTTTAATTGATATATCGACAAATGTTTGCTATTTACATTTGTCGATATATTAATTAAACAGGTAAAAAAGTGTGTGCTTTAATGAAGAAGCATCCTCAGACTTTAGTACCACCCTAGAAATCAGATACCTAAGCTGAATGCAAGTTTTTGAATATTTGAACTGAAAATCTATTTTAAATGTCGATTTCCCCACTTATTGGATAAGCAAGACTATGACATGTTTTATTTTGGTGGAGGCGCCAGGTGCCATACTTCAATCTTTGGAGTTCTTCCGTGCTATTACTTATGATATACCATACTGTAATCAATTGAGAAAATTGTAAAGAAAGAATAGTCGATTTCACTTTCCCGTGTTGGCAAAGTCTTCTCAGATTAAAGTTGTTTTTTTGATTCTAATTGATTTATTAGGTGGTCTATACATAGTCGACACTTTAGTACAATGGTGAAATCTATCATATGATATCCATTTTCTAGAATTTGTTTACTATAACTGAAAGATAGTTGTTGTGGCCAAACTGGATTTTGTAATTGTTTTGGAGATATCCTTGGCTTATTGAACTAAAATAAATTAATGGGAAACCTAACTGAAAAAGTTATGTAGAGGTATCAAAAAAAAAAAAAAAGAAATGCTGGAAGAGAAACGGTAGTATAAATTAAATAATTTTAAATTTCTGGTAAATATTACATTTTGTAAAGAAAACATCTATAAAAAAATCAAAATCACGGGCACCTCTTACTAAACCGATACTTTTCAAATGCTTCACAATGTATTCATTAGTCAAAGGAAAAGAAACACTTCTAACATTTTTTTTTAAATTGTGTCATACATATGCCTACTGATTTACAATCACTAACCTCATCGATTCTTCTATATGTGTGCGACGTTGCCAAGTAGAAGGAAGCAAAATAATGCGCGGTATGTAATAAAAATATACGGCATAAGTATATTATTTTCGCTCTATCGGCATTTCTGTGAACTAAATTATACATGAATTTTACATATGACGCACTATTTTGCTTCCACCTATTTTCCATCTTAGGTACTAAACGGGTTGGAATAAAAATATGAGAAAAAAACCTGGCAATGGTGGTGGCATGACCAACGGGCACGTACGGACAATTTTTTTTTCTTAGCGGTTTACTCGATTAATAAGGCCGGAACTATTTTGCGTCCGGTATACGGACGCAAAATAGTCGAGGACGCAAAATGTAATGTAAAATGGCAATGTATGGACGCAAATAGTGGCGTGGATATAATATATATATATATATATAATAACATGACTAAAGTATAACCAACCACAATTGCACAATAGTACTGCGAACTATACCTGGTAACCAGATTAAACATTTAATTGAGTCAATTATTTCACGGAGTACCAATTACGGAAATTCCTACAGAATTGAAGATAATTTGATGCAAAAATAGACATGTTTCTAAGTATGTTAGTTTCTAGAACTTGAAATCAATCAATTTCTTGTCAGATGTAAAACAGTTGGAAATCATCTTAAACTTGAACAGAACTTAAACTAGAAATTGAACTTAAAATCGAACTAGAAGTTGACAAGTGCAAAACCATTATTGACATCAAGTCCTCCAAGTCCTAGTTATTGATCTAGAAATTGACAAGTGTAAAATCAGCTTAACAAAAATTAATAACAAATACAATTGGATTATTAATTTATAAGAAAATGAACTGAGGAATGTGGATTTTCGCCAACAAGGTTTTCTACGTGGCTAACAATATTTTGCTGTGTACGTGGTCTACCAGAACTTTTGCCTTTTAAAACAGATCCTGTAGTCTTTCACTACTAGGCGAATATGATGTTGTAAAGCGGTATTATCCACAACTCTATTACATTCAGCATAGAAATATTGTCATTCGCCATTAAGAAAATGTACACTTCGGAAATAAAAATATTTCTTGCAATGTGTAGGTACATTATTTAGTAGTATGAAGTTAAAAACTGGCAGGAAAAACTATATTGCTACTCACAAAATGACATTAGAAATATAATTACTTATCATAAAAGGTAACCGGCTTATTATACAAGTACTAGCTACTCAGTACCTACTAAGATGTAATTCATTTTGAAACATTGTGTATAAACTAACCCTTTTCGAGGGGCAAGCATATATTATTCAGTTTGCAAATTAAATAATCTGTGTTTTGAAGTAATTCCTATTGTTGGTATACGGTTCTAGTCTTTAAAATAAAATATATTTTCACTAACAGTAATAACGCTAACCAACATTCTTTTTTTTTTTGAATAAGTTCTTACAGTCTTTAACTGAAGGCACAACCAAAAAACAACTATTTCCACCATGTCTAATTTCTTTAATGAGAAACGAGCAAAAATCTCCTATCATGACAAGATCCCGCCTATTCTGATAACCGTCCTCCATTTCTGCAACTTCTTGATGAAATCTTACCCCTTGTTTATCACTATCTATCATTCCAAAATTAGCAGAAAAGAAATCCAAATATGAATGCAAAAAAAAAAGAACTTTAAGCGACATTCGGCGGAATTTGCAAAAGAATTTGATTGCATTGGAGTTGAAAGCTATCATTCAGTTTTTTTTCAACGGTTTGCTTACAGATGGAATGTCCGGATACGTTACTTTGTATTGATTTCTTTTTGGAAACTCTTCATTTTTGACAAGACAATCCGTGACTTGATTTGGTATTTCAAGCCAAATCATCGACCTTTCTGACAGGACTTCCAGCCTACTAGCACAAATTACTTGATTTTACGGTACAAATAAATAATGTTTCTTTAAATTTAGGTAAATAAACTTCAGTTTAAAGAAATTTTAGATTTTGTTTGAAATCCTTAAGTCTCCTAATTTAATGATATATGTATATATTCTGAATGAAAAAGATGTCACTTCCAGTCAAAGAACGTAAAAGAAAATTTATTTGTGTTAGAGTTTCGTATTATTCCTTTGAGTATAAACAACATTGCTTTGAAACAAAGAAATATGCTTTGAAAAAATAAATTAGTTTGATTTAAAGACTCCTTTCTATCAGCGTATCAACTTTCAATTTATTACAAACATATAATGCCTTATTGATTTAAATTGATCGACTGTATAATTGCGTTTATTGTTTAACAATTGCATAGGGTCAACGCTTTCAATTCAATTAGGAAATTATCGATTAAACTTGAGAACTTGACCTGATGCCAATATTTAAGTGATGCATAAAAAAAAAACGCAATAATAGTTTTGTTACACTGCAGCGTATTTTCCAGGCTACACTTTGCGTTTATCATTCGACTGTTTTCCTGTAAAAGCGCACGTGTTGATTTCTCATTTCTCATCGCACAACGACGCATCTTGAATAGATTACCGACGCGACGTTTACCTCTTTATGTATGCATTTGTAGTGTATACTCATACGGACATAGGAATTAACTTATACACATATACAAATTGACTGACATACGGATAATTGTAGTTACTTTAATTATACGTGACTAGAAACTCGGCGAAACGGATTATTGTTTTAAATTAGTTCGCGGAGCGCAGCTTCTCGTGACCTTAAAGGAAGCAAACTCCACTCACACCAGGTCCACAGCGTGACATAAATCATCTTGTCGTGTACGCTCAAAATCTGTATACATTGTGCATACAACGCACACGCAAATTACGTACTACATAAACAGAATTCGTTATTGCAGCTTCACATTGGCATCAATTGTTAATAATTGTTGCTTTTGCTAATTGCAAACGACAAATTATCTATAGAAACCTTAATACACAGTGTGCACTTGATCGACTTGTTGATTGATATACGAGTAATAACTAGAGCGGTGACGTTGTGTGCAGTTTGTCATTGGTGTTACGTTTGGTGGCAGGCTATAGACGTTTTGTCGCGACGAACAGTTGACTTACCGAATGAACCTAAACGGTACTAATGCCGTCTCTTTTTAGCATATATTTGCCATACTCTTGTATCGCGAAAACATTTTTGAAATTAATCCCATTCAGAGCTAGCTACAAACATTTAAAGATAGGGCTACTTACACTGTAAAAAATTACAGTAATTTTGCCATGGTAAATCAGGAATATTACATGTAATAACGTTGTGAATTACCACAATAAATCATGTAAATTTTGTTTACATGTTTCTTCTAGGATATTTTAACATGGAAAGAAATTTTCGGTAAAAATTTATAGCTTTTCCATGTAAGTTTAAGAGTAACAAAATTCAAAAGGAAAATACAGGAAAAAAACATGTACCAATTTTGTATTTACTCTCAAAATTTACTTAAAAGTGTAAAATTGACATTTTTTTTGGGTATTTAGTGCACTTTAAAAGTAATTTACTAGTGAACTATTAATTTTGCTATAAAATATGAGGATCTTTTATATTTATTATTTTTACTTGAATTTTCGGGTTAAAACTATAGATATCATGGAAAATACGAAATTCATACGCCGCAATGTGATTGGTTATTGGATTATTTGTCTGTGCGCGTAGGAAATTCTATTTCGTTTGTCGAACATATTATTGGCTCAATGATATCATGTACGTCACAAACAATAGTAGGTTTCGCGTAAGCGTGTTCATTCTTGGATACCTGGTTGAGCGTATTCAGTATACCTATTAGGTGCTATAAAAGAATTAGGTAAGTTGCTTGCTCTCTTATAAAAATACATATGAAAATTACTTCAGTGTTCGGTTAAATATAGAGTTCATATAAATATTACATACGAATTTTACAGTACAATCTTTAAAAAACACATCAGCATGTGAAATTTACTAGATGGTAGAAATTTTACCTTATGAAGCAAATTTACCTGTAAAATTCTAGGCAACTTTGTTACCAACGATTTTACATGTAATTTTACTGCGACTTTTTTTACACTGAGTCTGTTTAATAAAAAGTCGCTCATATCTCAAAATCTATTAAAGATAGGTATAGGGAATGCTGATATAAAATGATAGGGGATGATATTTACTTCTTAATTTCGAATTAAAATACAGGGTGTTCTATTTTTAAAGAAAATGAATTTTCTGCATTTGAATATATGTCACTTTGTTCCTCAGTTTTGAACACCCTGTATGTTAGAATGTAAAGTGTGCGTACCGTTTCTTAGAGTTTTATCTGCATTCATAACATAGCAAATTTTGAGTCTCTACTTGCAATATTAACCGAGATATCAATTTCTGAATAAGGCAATGATTATTATTAAAAAAAAAGAAAAACTTAAATAACTCAAAAACGCCAACATGTAGCTATAGGAATAACTAATGAATACTGACGTATTTATGGTCGTAGAAACAAAAAATTAACAAAAAATTATATCATTCTATTTAAAATAAGAAAGTTGACATCCATTTCCGGTCAACCGGAAGTGATATTTTGGTTAAAGTATTTCACATTTATAGTTCCAATCGAACAGATACTGGTGCCAAAATCTCAAATATGTAGATTCATTCGGAAATCCAAAAAACATCATTAACATCAGAATGTATCTTGCAAGAGCGAATGGCATAATAGCATGCTGCCTATTGGCGTCTTCTTTCACAGTTATTTCACTTAAACCTAAAAATATAATTATAAGCAAGTATGTAAATGTTATGGCCACTAACTTTACCTTTTACACAATGCACCTTAACAAGGTTCATTAATTGTTTTTAAAACTGGAGAGGTAATTAATTAATAAACTAATAAAATACGTAAAATAAATAAATCATATAGATTAAACAGATGAGTAAACTAATTTATATAGATACTAATGTAAACAATAACAAACTGCCATATTAAGAGGTTGTTGTTTGAAATATAAAATCTTATTGGCACAGATTATAGATGCTTCACCTTGAAAACTCAATATATATCTGTGGAAAAATATCGTCAGCCGTAGTGGTAATTTCCGCGTATATTAAAATAACTCGTCCCCTTACAGATGAACCTCGCGTTCGTTCCGGAGTGTGGGAGGAGCCGCCATGCGAGCGCCGAGTGGCCCCCCTGCCCGTCCACCCCTTGACGCTGCAGCACACCGCGTCCCAGAGGAGTTCAGAGGACAGCTGGTGTTCCGCGTCCGATCCGGAACTCTCTTCGGACGAAGAGAGCGATCGCAGCGCCGCCTCCAGCACCAGGTTCGTATATGAAGTGTATAATGCAGATGCTTGATTTTGTCCTAAATCTTACAGGGTTTAGCATAAAAGTTTGGAACAATTTTAAACATTTTTCACAGCTAATAACAATAAGTGGATAATTTAATGAGGTTATGCGTTTTTACAATAATATTTTGAATGAAATGGCAATTTGAGCTTAGAACATTTATTTAACTATAGTACAGTGTGTTCACGGGAACATTCTACAATAGCTGACTTTTTTATTTTTAGAGATACAGAGTCAGTTAAATGGAGAAAGTTCATGTACTTTTCCATCTGCATTTCGTGCTATGACATAAAAAACAAAAGAGCGCTTGGTTGCTAAGATACGACTATAGCATGTATTTTTTTAAATGGGACACCCGGTATATTTTGACATTTTTGAGTTTCTCTAATCATTGGCTATAACAAAGTATAAAAAGACTTTTCTGTAAAATCACGATTACGAGAGTTATAAAGAAAATCACGCTTAGTTCATTCGAGGTGTTCACAAAACATTCTACAATGGCCAACTTCTTTGTTTTTTGAAGTTACAAACTATCACATGAAGGTGTAGATAGACACTTTTGTATTAATCGTGTTTTCTTCTTAAACTATAATGAGAGAATTATAACTAAAATATACCTTCCTGCACGAAAATAATAAAATATCTTATATCTATAATGTGCACACATCAAAATATTAACAATTATTATAATGCGAATTCCTTGATGGACGAAATAAAAGACAATTAAAACGAATTAAATTACGATATCAATTGAATTAACAAAATGGCAGCAAAGATTCAAAAATACAAGTACTCACGCTAACATCTACCAAGGAACTGCCTAACAAAATTCTCCAGTCGTTTTTCTACAGAAATCCTCGCAGACGTACAAACAATACGCCAACACTCAAAAGACAAATAATTGAATTGAATTCATTTAAAAAAACTCAACACTTAATTAAATAAATTATCCAATTAACTCTAAAACTAAAACTTATACAAATTAAACATTATTGTAGAAATTTCTCGATACAATGATTTAGCAAATGACAAATTAGGCAACTTAAAATACACTCACGGTAAAGTGGGTTGCCTCAGCAGTACGTCCAGTTTAGTACAGTTTGTGGTGAGGGGTCTAGGAGAAGTTTACAGCATTGCCAGTACCATAATTTGGAGTATTTTTGTTAAGTATTTTTATTATATTCGTCTGTTCTTACTATTAAGTATTCCCAATGTCCAGATCTTACTTTCTTACTTACTCACTTCTAGATGTATTTATAAAAAATATTTGCAAACAATTTTGAGTTATGCATTGCTCGGTACGCAATACTTGTAGTTTCGGTTGAATAAATAATCGGAGATTTGTGGAACTTCAATTCGCATTTAATTTGTTAAAGATAGTAGGGGAAGGTGAGGCAAGATGGGAACATTAAGCTTTAGAACACTGCATCAGGATTGCAAATTGATATACAAGGTTCTAAGTACGCTTGTTGTAATCTTTAAACATTTATCTGCTGATGGATGAATTTACAATTTTTCGATGGGTACTCTTGATGTTGTGAGAAAATTTTGAAAAGAAATGTGTAAATATACCATCTTGCCCCACCATGGGGGCAAGATGGGGTTCCAGGTGAGTTAAGAATGGGTCGTATCATAAATCTAGGTAACAGGTAAAAAAAAATAGATTCTTAAAATATTCTTAAAAACATGCAGGAACAAAGCTTAAACTCTTTAGAGCGGAACTACTTAAAATAAAAAAAAATACAATAACGATAAGAATATTAAACTTAATCTTCACAATTGAGACAATAGAAGACGAACTCATCCACGTTATTCGCACAGCCTCCATGTACCCAACCTCGCCATCCATCGCATTGTATCAATACTTCCCCTACAATACTAACATTGAGCGTCATCTTCCTCAACAGAAGAAAAACTTGATTATTTCCTTGACGTTTTCTAAAAATCTATCTCTTTGCTTTCCTTACAAAATTCGGCTTCTTGATCTCTTCTGTTTCCTTCTTTGTCATTTTCTTTTTCCTTTAACTCTCCCGCAGCACTTCTAGTTAGCCTTAGGGATTCTCCAGACTTCTATTTTCTTGTAGCAGATTTTTATACGTAGTGCTTGTAAGGATTGTTGTCTTTCCCTTGTTACGCTTTGATTGAACCTGTACTTTATTCCTAACATGAGAAATAGGCATTATGTCTTCGAGAAAGCATAATGGCATAACGGACCAGACTGAAGAGTGAGTTAGTGATGTCCCCATGTTGCCCCATACCAATAGCCCCATCTTGCCTCTTTCGGACATTTTCTGGTTATGTTATAATAACATATTAAATATTTGAAATAAACAAATAACACACTTTACAAAATACATGCAATACATGTCAATTAATATACACAAAGAAGTGTAGTTGCAAATAATTTACTTATGCTTCCGATACAGGCCGTTGAACTCACCATCAATATAATAACGAAATTCTGGAAATTGCAAAATTCACGCACAAACAGCAATAACTTTGTTATTACGACTAGTAAAGTTTCCTACATTACAACAAACATAAAACAACACTTGTCAATATTAGGCCTGCTATTATTTGACAGATGCTTACTGCCGTTTTGTAGTTAAGATGATGTCCCCATCATGCCTCGTGGCCCCATCTTGCCCCACCCTCCCCTACATACATACACATACCTATAATAATTTATAACATCAACCACCAAACACAGCAGCGGATCCACGTCTCTCCTCTCCACACTCCTTCGGTTCCTTCCAGTCCTATATAGTCGATAAAAGGGAACCTCAATGCCACGCGTACTCACATCGAATATTAATCCAAAATTCCCTCTAGTCCATCCGCTTTCCGAACCATCGAACCACGACTCAATCGCAGCCAGTACAAATCGTTCCTCCGCACAGAGAAACTATGCAAGAAGTTACGGTCTGTGATCTTTACAGTATTATTATCAACGCATCGGTTAGAGTTGATTTAGACGATCGTTTTCGAGATGAAGATCCTTCCAGAAAAGATGCAGTGGTACGTAAAAAAATCTCTGAACAAATTCGATTCGCAAAATATATGTGCCGACAAATCGGAAACGAAAAAAAAAATCACTCGCCTTGAATTCAGTAATTTTTCTCTGCGTTTATGTCTGTACGTGTAATTGGCGTAATAACTATAAAATCGTTAAGTGGATTCACGTTTCCTCACCGTGACCGTATGTTGTACATACCTACATTGATTATAATGACTTGCGTCCGAATCTGTGCTAATGGTAAATAAACATCCTTATGGTAGCTTGGAAAATATGCGCATAAATATAAGATAGACGTTGTACTAACATACATGCAGTGACTCGATAAATTATTCGCTCCGGCTAAATATTTATCGAAGTGTGGATTAAATGAAAACCGAAATTTGGAATTACCAAGATCGAATATAATATGCGAAGGATGAATGGAAGTGGCTGCCAAGGATTTTGCAAAGGAATTTTCAGATTTCAATATGTGGAATTTAAAATTGCATTACAGTAAAGTAAAATATACGATTCACGATGAAATTATTATAAAGAAATTTCATTTTTTTCAAGATGGCGTGTAGTGAGTAGCACGTGTATTTGTGGCTCCGAATAAAATTGTATATTTGGCCTCTATTAATAGTATTTTTGCGGTTATTGAGCGGCGATAAGTTTTGTGAACCGGTGTAATAAGTATAGTTTGTGAGTAATTAATCATGGGGTTCACTAGAAGTGAAAAATCCGAATTTATCGAGATAATTAAAGAAACGTTTGCGATGCTATCCAAAGAACTTAGTGAGAATATATCTAAGAATATAAAAGAAACAATAGAAATGAATATTGCTAAAAGTTATGAGAATTATGAATCTCGGACATTAGCAGTGGAATGTGAAAATAAAAAACTATCTGGTGCGCTTGATAAGTTGGAGCAATATAGCCGTAAAAACTCCATCAGAATCAATGGGATCTCTGAGTCTAATGACGAAGATTTAGTCGACGTAATTTCAACCTTAATTCAACAAAAAATGGATATATCGTTGTCTCCATATTCAATTGATAATTGTCATCGTATAAAACGCAAGAAAGGCGGCGGCGATTCGAATAAAAAACCAAGGTCAGTGTTGGTGAAGTTCGTATCGTATATGGTAAAGGAAAAAATCTACCGAAATAAGAAACGGCTTAAAGGATCTGGTGTCTCCGTCGCGGAGGATTTGACTGAGTCACGCTTTAAATTATACAGGACGGCGATAGGAAAATTTGGCTGGAAAAATGTATGGACTCAAAATGGTAATATATTTGCAATCACCCAGGGTAAACGTCTACGTCTTAACGGGCCTGAGGATCTGGATGCACCATGCTGAGCCACAAAAACAGTGTAACAGGTTTTCTTTTTTCTTTCTGTGGAACTGTTTCATATTTCAGAACTTTCTTATTTGTTTTATACTTATTTAAGTAGTTACCTTTATTTTTCTCTTTAATCTTTTGTTTATTTCATAAACTACATAGTGATTTTTGCTTTTCTTTATATTTTACATAGGTATACATAGTATTGTTGTTAAAAGAGGAATTATCTATAACTTTACTACTTGTTACAGAGAAGAAACTAATACAATTCAGTTCTATACTTTAAATTAGAGTTACAAATATTTTTATTTATTGTATGATTTGTTACTGCGGAGGGATATTTAGTCTTTTCTTTATTTGCATTTTGTAAACTTTAAATTGATTAATAATTGCACCACATTACATTTGTGGGTTAAATTAATCTAGAATTATTACGCTTTAATTTTCGTATTGCTTACAACTTTGCATTTTTTATTACCTGTACATTTGTTTCATTTTTCTTATAGCAATTATAATTTTCACTTTTGATCTTTCTTATATTTTGATGTACGATCTTCTTTATTTAGTAATTTTAATTCGCTGCTCATTCTATTTCGCTATAATTAATAGTTATCGCCTTCAGTTTTTAGCAGTTGTTAGATTTTTTACTTTTTTTACTTGCTTTTGCTGCAGTTTACCGTTGTCACATTTCTATTTTCGATTACTAGATATACATTATTTGTACAAACTCGGTGCTTTCTTATGAACTTTGTAGGCTGTTATGCTTTCCTTTGCCCATATTAATGTACGCTCTCTTGTGGCTAATTTACACTTGTTCAGAGATTATTTCCTTGACAAATCTTACGATGTTATTGCCGTATCCGAGACATGGTTGGTGGCGGAGGTTGTGGACACCGCGATCACTCTGGATGGGTACACGGTTGTAAGGGCAGATAGAACCGGCGGTCGTAGGGGAGGTGGCGTCGCTATTTATATAAAAAAAACTTAACTTTTGCTCTTCGTAACTCTCCAATGTGCATTAACTCTGAACAGATATGGATTACTTTACATTTTAATAATCTTAAGATTGCTGTGGGTGTTATTTATAAATCTCCCAATATTGATCATTCATTATTTATTCAAGAATTCGAGGAGCTCTTCAGTAGTTTGCTGGATGTGCAAGAGATTATTGTTCTTGGTGATTTTAATATTAATCTCTTGGAAATTAATAGTAGGCCTTGTAATCTATTTTGTAATATGTGTGATAATTTAGGTATTAAACAAATTATCAATAGTCCCACAAGAGAAACTGCAACAACGTCTACACTTATAGATTTTATTTTGCTTTATACTAATACTAATGTCGAATCTTCTGGGGTCTTACATGATTTAAGTTTTTCAGATCACTATTTAATATATGCTTACATTCACTTTAACATTCCTTCATATGTTCCACGTTTACACGCTTTCAGAGATTTTTCTGGTTTCGATCTTAATTTATTTCGTAGTGATTTACAGTCTCTTCCATGGTACTTGATATATCAGGCGCAGACTATTAATGAAAAGTTGGATAATTTCAATAATTTAATTACATTTCTATTTGACAAACATGCTCCTTACAAAACTATTTTGTTTAAACGACCCAAAGCTCCTTGGCTTACAGATAATTTAAAGTTGATGATTAAACTTAGAGACGATGCGTATAAAAAAGCCAAAAAGAAAAATACGCAAGCCGCATTCAATTACTATAAACAAATGCGAAAATTTTACAACGGCCTGTATTCGACGTGAAAAACGTGCTTATCTACGCTTTGTTTCTGAAAGTGGTAACGTGGGGAAACTGTGGAGAAGTATTAATGATTTAAATATTTTTACTCGCAATAAATATAATGTACTGCCGAACAATTTATCTAATGTCGATGCTATCAATGAGTATTTCATCAGTTCTAATTCTTGTTCAGACGCGGACGAAGAACTTATTAATGTCTACAATAATAGCGTACTAACAGACAACCGTTTTTCTTTTGTTTTAACAACAGTTGCGGAAATTCAGTCTATACTTCTATCATTGAAGTCTACTGCTCTCGGAGCTGACAGAATCTCTCTTAAAATGATAACTTTATGTTGCCCGTTTGTGCTGCCTGTTGTCACACATCTTGTAAATACATGTCTACTGGAGGGTGTATTTCCTGACGGTTGGAAGAATAGTATTATCACACCAATTCCAAAGGTCAACAAACCTACTAGTTTTAACGATCTCAGACCAATATCTATTTTACCCCTTCTATCTAAACTGATTGAAAGAATTGTGGATCAACAAATTCGTCGTTACTTACATGTGGTGCCGGTGTTGCCGGTGCAGCAGTCTGGTTTTCGCTCTGGATACGGTTGTGCCACCGCACTGGCACACGTTACCGACGAGATATTTACTGCTACTGATAATAATTTAATTACTGTACTGATTCTTCTTGATTATTCAAAAGCTTTTGACACACTTAATCATGCTTTACTCCTCTCTATCTTACGCTACATTGGGTTTTCAGAAAATACTATCAACTTTTTTCGTTCTTATTTGAGTAACCGCACCCAACAAGTGGCTTATGATGGATCCTTATCAGTGCCTCTCGTTATAAAGTCCGGTGTTCCTCAAGGAAGCATACTAGGACCACTCCTGTACACTATTTACAGTTCTAATATTATCAAATGTCTTAGGTTTTGTAAATATCACATGTATGCTGATGACACCCAGTTGATTTATTCTTTCGCATCTAGTGGTGTTGAAGAAGCTGTTTCCAATATTAACGCTGATCTTTCGTCCATAGTTTTGGAATCTTTGCGCCATTCTCTTCTAATTAACCCTAGTAAATCTACAGTCATGGTTTTTGGTCGTGCTAAACAAAGGTTAGCGGTTATAGACAACATTACAATTACTATTTCCGACGAAATATTAACTAACTCTGAATGCACCCGTAATCTCGGTCTACACCTTGATTATAAATTGCGGTTTAAAGAACATGTCTCACATCTCATTAGAAGAGCTTACTGTAATTTGAGAATTCTCTACGGTAGTAGAGACTGTTTAGACAGAAATCTTAGAAAGAAACTTTGTGAAACGCTAGTGCTCTCTCATTTTAATTTTTGTAGTTCTATATACTATCCTTGTCTTGATTACTGCGATAGAATGCGTATACAGCGTGTTCAGAACGCTTGTTTAAGATTTATTTACGGGATTCGGCGCTATGATCATGTCTCCCATGCGCTTAAATGGGCGAGATGGATGAACATGTCTACTAGGGTAGAATTTCACTCAACTATATTTTACTATAATCTAATTTACTATAAAAGGCCTATTTATCTCTACAATAGACTTAAATTTCGAACCGACGTTCATACATTAAATATTCGTTTCAAAGGACTATTATCGCCTCCCATGCATCGCCTCCAGTTGTTTAGGCGTTCCTTTTCTTATAATGTTGTCAAAAGTTACAATTCCCTTTCGGCTGATCTGCGGTCCCTTCCTCCGCCATTATTAGTCCGCAAATTGCGGGATAAATACCTGAATACTGATCGTTAATCTTTGTCATAAAAAGCACCGTGTTTTCTCTTTTTCTGTCTCTCTGTTTTGTTTTGTTGCAGCTTTAAAATTTTACTATACATCGTACATACTGATACCTATTAACTTTGCATGTTGTAATTGATTGTAATTGGTTTGAGAGGAAGAGCAGCTACTTTTACAGCAGCTGATCTCAAACCTTTTGAGATTATAGGCGGGTCTCTTTAATTTTTAGTTTATTTTATAAGTTATACTTAGTTAGTAGTTACTTTTGTACTCGCTTATCTCAATAAATATGCTATTATTATTAAATTAAATTGTAGGCATCATAAAATTTTGAAAATTTAAACATCTACATTTTTAATCAATTAAGTATACAGGCTATTCCACGTAACTGGTTCATTAAAAGTTTATTATATGTTCTATTATTTACTTATATTTGAGATTTTGCCACCATTATCTGTTCGATTAGAACTATAAATGCAAAATACCTTAACCAAAATATCACTTCCGGTTGACCGGAAATGGATGTCAACTTTCTTATTTTAAATAGAATGATATAATTTTTTATTCATTTTTAGATTCTACAACTATAAATACGTCACAATTCATTAGCTATTCCTATAGCTACATGTTGCCGTTTTTGAGTTATTTAAGTTTTTCTTTTTTTTTTAGTCATAATCATTGCATCATTGAGAAATTAATATCTCGGTTAATACTGCAAGTAGAGACTCCAAATTTGCTATGTTATGAATGTAGATATTACTTTAAGAAACGGTAAGCACACTTTACATTCTAACATACAGGGTGTTCAAAACTGAGGAACAAAGTGACATATTTTCAAATGCAGAAAAATATTTTTTTTAAATATAGAACATCCTGTATTTTAATTCGGAATTAGGAAGTAAATATCATCCCCTATCACTTGATATGAGCATTCCCTATACCTATCTTTAATAGATTTTGACATATGAGCGAGTTTTTGTTAAACAGACTAAGTAGCCCTATCTTTAAATGTTTGTAGCTGGCTCTGAAATAGATTCACGTCAAATTCATGTATTATTTTTGAATAACCATACAAGAATGTCTGTTCGAATAGTCATTTCTATTAATATTGCATTGTACGAAAGTGTAATTACAATCATATACATAAACACTTTTGGTTAGTCAATGAATTTGACATTAATCCCATTCAGAGCCAGCTACAAACACGCAAAGATAGTCTGCTACTTAGTCTGTTTAACAAAAAGTCGTTCATATCTCAAAATCTATTGAAGATAGCTATAGGGAATGCTGATATAAAGTGATAGGGGATGATATTTACTTCTTAATTCCGAATTAAAATACAGGGTGTTCTATTTAAAAAAAAGAATACTTGGTCTGTTTAACAAAAAGTTGCTCATATCTCAAAATCTATCAAAGGATAGGTATAGGGAATGCTCATATAAAGCGATAGGGGATGATATTTAGTTCCTAATTCCGAATTAAAATACAGGGTGTTCTATTTTAAAAAAAATATTTTTCTGCATTTGAAAATATGTCACTTTGTTCCTCAGTTTTGAACACCCTGTATGTTAGAATGTAAAGTATGCTTACCGTTTCTTAGAGTAATATCTACATTCATAACATAGCAAATTTGGAGTCTCTACTTGCAGTATTAATCGAGATATTAATTTCTCAATGATGCAATGATTATGACTAAAAAAAAAAAGAAAAACTTAAATAACTCAAAAACCGCAACACGTAGCTATAGGAATAGCTAATGAAAACTGACGTATTTATAGTTGTAGAATCCAAAAATGAATAAAAAATTATATCATTCTATTTAAAATAAGAAAGTTGACATCCATTTCCGGTCAACCGGAAGTGATATTTTGGTCAAGGTATTTTACATTTATAGTTCCAATCGAACAGATACTGGTGCCAAAATCTCAAATATAAGTAAATAATAGAGCATCATAAGCTTTTAATGAACCAATTACGTGGAATACCCTGTATATAAATCTATATACAGTGCCGTTGTAAATGGTGCTCCTCTCTTTCATAATATTTAAAAAGGATATGATAGAACGGTGGAAAAATAACGAGCTGAAATTAGAAACATATTTAGGGATATGCAACTGGTTTGAAATATAAGGTATTATCTTCTTTAAAATTTTAAATGAAAAATAAATTCCTAAGGAAAACTCTTTTGGAAGATTTCTTTACTACGACCATGCAAACAGTACCACTGTTTTCTTACAATTTTCTTACTAACTGAATGTTTTTACTTATTCTAAAACTCACAAATAATACTAGGCTTTGAAAATAAATGTCTTAATAATGGGTGAAACAGATTTTGTAATTTTAAACAGATTTGCTTTTCACATCTACATATCATGTTAGTGAATCATTGCCACTAGTGTTACAATGTTGACACTTATATGCAGTTCAATTTTATAATACTTATGATGCATGTAAAGTATCAACAAGGTACGCAATTGAGAAATGTGATGTTAAATATTCTGGATCCTGATGTTGTCAGTAAACTGACAAGACTGGTAAGATATTTAGAAAAACAGGAACTGTCATACCTAAAAAGGAATCTACAAAGAGCTATAATCATGAAGATGCAGGTACTACTCTTTTTGCTTTGGATTGGGTCAGACAAATTCCAATAGAATCGTTAAGAAAACGACCACATAATTATTATAAAGAAAAAGAATGGAGTTGTCGTAATTTTCTTAAGTTGGTAAATATTTCCTTTATTGTCTGAATTAGCATAACATTATAAGGATCAAATGTGTGTTTACTAATACAGCGATCGATGTGAAAAGCATTACATTAAGACATTTATTTTCAAAGTATATTGTTATTTATGGATTTTATAGTACAAGCAAAAACTTTTATAAAGAATGAAGATTTTTCAGAAATTAATAATAAAAAAAAATTCTCTTATGACACACAAATTTAACCCTGTGGCAACACTAGCTTCTGCCAAAAATGAACAGTTAGTAAATTTTAGCGGCGCGGAATTGCCACCTCTTCTGAATTCGTGCTAGCCAATAAAAAGTCAAGCTTGGGTCTTGTCGAAACAACTTTTGACAATCATTTGACAGTTTTTGATGTTTCTATAACCTATAAACGCACATTCAAGCGAGTAACAGCTGTAATAAAGGAATATGTCAACCTGGCAGCTACCATATTTTTAATGTGCGCGCGCAATCCTCCTCTGAGATAAAAGGTGCCGACGCACAGTGGTCCCAAATCCCGAAAAGCTGGCCAAAAGTCGAAAAAAAGAAGTTCCTATGTAGAAACTTTTAACTATCGGAATAGCTGTAGAACTACATATAGTATGTATTACCAACATTAGAACAAGCCATGCATTCACACCTGTTTGTAAGATTTACTTCCTTTGTAACGGTCGGGCACATCACTGCTGAAATCATGAAGCAAAAGTGTAAGTACGTTTTTCTAAACACGCTAAAAAGTTTATAGGTTAACATTTTTCAATTCTATAAAATGGATTCTTTTCTTGAAGATGAATACAACAATAATCTGTTGATCAAAATTAATGTTCACAACATGCTAATAAATCAGTTGTTAATCTTATTGACGTAATTTACAAGATTGACTTTAGAGAAGTCGTCAGAGAAAAAGCAAAAAGTAAAAAGTCTTGATGGATCTTGCCTCGAAACAAATTGTAGGCTGTTAATTGAATGTTTCTCTAAAACATATCAAGTAGTTGACTGCCCATAGGTGCCTCTAAGGTTTTTATGCTACATTTTGTGTAATGATGCCAGAAAAGTCAAGTGAAATATGTTGTTTGAAGGGAAAATGTAAAAATATCTACCGCTACAACGAATGATACATCAAAAACAGTATACAGGAATAGGCGGCAATATTTTGTAGTCATATCTTGTTACCGTCCTTGCGCTACACGACATACGTAGGTATGTGGTAAATTCATGAGACAGTTTTGGAAAAAATGGGCACATAACATATGTGTACTTATGAATATAGAAATAATTGGTAATATTTGTGGTAGATTATTTTCTATTTCTGACAGTTTCGTAAATTAAATGCAGTTTTATATTAAGTAAGTCCGACATTTTGAACCCGCCATTTTATTTTTCCAAAAATTGCCATCATATTGGTAATCAGCGGCTTGAAAAACCCTCATATACCGAGTTTCATGAATATACATGCAGTTTTGCACTAAGTAGTCCGCCATTTTGTTTTTTATTTTTCCAAAATAGCCTTCATATTAGTAATAAGCGACTTGCAAAACCCTCATACACCGAGTTTCGTGAATATAAATGCGGTTTTATATTAATAAGTCCGACATTTTGAATCTGCCATGTTGTTTCTTCAAAATTGCCATTATATTGGTAATCAGCGACTTGAAAAACCCTCATATACCGAATTTCATGAATATACATGCAGTTTTGCACTAAGTAGTCCGCCATTTTGTTTTTTTCTAAAAATGTCCTTCATATTGGTAATAAGCGATTTGCAAAACCCTCATATACCGAGTTTCGCCAGAATCAAATAATAGCTTCATATTTTGGCCAGCTTGTCGGGATTTGGGACCACTGTGCGACGCTGTTTGTCCATTTTTGTTGAAAACTTCCTTGCTTTCGCATTGCAATTATTAAAAAAAAAAAAAATACCGGAAACTTAAATTCTGTTATTTGGGGAGGCACTTGCCACAATATTTATTAAGTTTTAAAATAACTATCTAAAAATAATGTCTTGCATCACCCACTTTATTCAATAGCTCTTACCACCACAATACTACTACTTCTTCTAAAATTATTCATAGTAAGTTTAGTTGAGATAGACATGGGGTTTTGCAGGATATTGAAACGACCCAACTATATTATGAATACATATATCAATTATCTGTTCGTCAGAAACACATGATCGTAACATGCATAAATATGAATGAAAGAAACATACAGACAGTTTTCGTATTATCGTAATGTAGATATGTTCCAGATTTAATTTAATTTTCATGCATTCATAATTGGATGATGTTTTAGTATCTACTTTATTCAAGCAAATCTGTCGTCTGGATATAAAACCGCTTTATAGCAGAACTCTTCCAAAAAAAAAGAATGTGAGCAAGTCAATTGCACGGAATCACCACCTTTTTTGAGTTCGTTCAATAACCAATAGGAAGCCAAGATCGGCTCTTGTCAAAACAGTTCTTGATAATTTTGGAGATTTTTATAATCTATAAATCGCACATTCAAACGAGTAACATATCGATGTTATTGGCGACTGGCTATTTTAAAGTATTGAAGTACATTAATTTCATATCACGTATGTACTATATTATTGGAATTGATTGACTTTGTAATAGTTGTTATTTTGATCAGAAATATCTCTTATACTGCGATTGGGATTGATTAATAAACTACATTTAGTACACAAGAAAAAAAAAATTTTTATTGAGCCATAATATTTACAACATTCCTAAACTTTCCTTCGTGTTATTGTTTAGTACAGCAAGCATAGAAACAAAAAGAAGAGTTAGGGCTATGGTAGACAGTAAAAATATTTATTAACCGCGGCTACGTCATTTGTTTTCATAGCGTGAGTCATCGTAATAAACGAATGCTATTACCGGGCGGTCTGTGTCGGTCGCTGGATTGAATCATTCGTTTGGGATAGGCATGCAAATTTAGAAAAGAAATAGATCTAGACAAATAGCCGTTTTCTGGCGTGTTTTCTACTTTTTTTTCTTCTTGTATTACAATATATGTTTTTTCCTCTTTTAAATGACTCTGTAATAGGATTAACGACTGTTGGGTTATTTGTAAGTAAGTAAATAAAATAATACGTAAATAAATAAACCACTTCCCGGATAAGATGACAAAATCTTTTATACAGACATAAATTAACCACCTTTATAAAGTTTCAATTAAAATTCCTCAAAGCTAATCTTAAAATGGTTATAGAACACGCATGGCTAAATTTTACAGACTTTAAAGGCACGCACATACACGTTGTACACAAAGAACCTATATAATCTCAATTACTGCGTTTCACTTGAACTTGCGCTGCATGTATGAATTGTATGTAATGTTTATACCCGCACAAACGCGGGCTTGAGTTTGTAATCTTTACGATTTTTCGAGTGGAGCATTTCGTTAATGTCAAAGTGTTGTGGTTATGTGGGTTAAATTGATAACAAGCGTTGTAAATTTTAATACAAATAAAGTGACTTCCTCTTCTTGAAATAAGCAACCGATTTGATATGAATGAAATGGGAGAGATTTCTCGTAAATATGGCGCAAGCATATTTATGAGAAATGTTAAAAATGATTACATACATCAAAATTCCTTACTATAGTTGAAAAGTTTATATAGTAGATGCAGAGACTGTTGTTTATTTTTTTTACCTACGCATGTGAAATGAGAGCAAATTTCACCTTGAACTCTATTTCGCACGGAAATAATTTTCCTTTCCCATCGTTAGATTATTAAGTAATTATCATTATATTGTTTATTATTATTTTGCTGGTGCGTACACAATTCAACTTAACGGCTATGATTATAAATATCCGCTGCATGCAAATTATTACCTGGCAATTGTGCTATTTTTTTTAGTTCAATGGAGTTTAGATAGAAAAATGTATTGATGGCATTGGGTATTACAAACTTCACAGTTTTAATTAGAATAATACAAAATATTTTTTTCTATTTTGCGTTCATAAAAACGCAATTGTAACACGCTTTTGCGTATAGAAAAGTGCTTCATTGTGATACGCCTTTTTTCATTTCTATAGGTTGGCTGTATTGAATACATTATGACAGAAAGCAAAATTGACGTTTAATGCATGTAAATTGTAAATACTTTAATCAAAAATTCTATACAAATTTAGTTTACATTATGATTGTTATGAAACGTGGAATTACTGTATACATTTACACTGACGGAACAAGTATCTTGAGCATGTATTGTTATGCCAGGCAAATTCTTCGTAACAAAGTTTTGCTGAGTTATGTTATTGGCTTTAATGGTAGACTCTTGTGATTGAGAATCATTCGATGATATAACTCTAGAATGACCAGATGTACTTGGCCCTGATAAGTTGTGCGCTACAGCCACTTTACTTTTCATAGATGTTTCGATGTAACCCTCAGCTACCGCAGATGACTTCCATCCACCATGACGTTTTATAGTCAGCAAATCACTGCCTGCGTCTGCTAAGTGTGTAGCACTAGAACGTCTGAAGCAATGTCCAGTATAAAGCTCTGAATTGGGCAATTTTAGAAAATCAGCTATTAATTTAGGCATTTTGCCAATCGTATTAATTCCAATCGGGCACGATATACAATAACCATTGCGATATGTAAGGAAGAATCTTGAATGATTAATATTTTTTGGTCGCAGGGCGACATATTTTTTAATTAAAGTAATCCATCTTTCATCCGTAATTGCAAAAACTCTTACGATATTATTTTTTGTTTTAGGTACTGTCACCAAAATAATATCACTCTTAAATTCTAAATCATGTATATGGACATATTTGTTAATTCATCTCGTCTACAGGCACCTGTGTAACCCATTATTAAAACGATCTAAAATTAAATCTATTACATAAAAAATTACATTTTGCAAACAATATCGTACCTTTATTGCTAAATACAATGCGTCAGAACCTTCTTCTATAAATTTATTAATATCTTCAATGCATAAAATTTTAGATTTCTTAGCATCGTATCCCTCAGAGAATCGTTTTAAATAGGCTTGTAATTTAATATATTTTGATATGTCTGTATTTTTTATAAATGGAAAAGCAAGAACGAAGCATGGAATACATAGACCATAAGGTAGAAGATTTCTTATTTTTTCCTTGTAATTCAAAATATGCCAATAAAAATGTTTTCAGATATTGTGTTGACATTATTCTGTACAGCCCATAGTTCAAATTGATGGTAGCATTTTTCATATACTGCTTTTGATTTTTCGGTAATAAATTTATGACGGCGTTATCCGCAATTTCACGCAGTTGTGGTGGCGTACAAGATAAATTTGTCTCAGTATCACTCATTTTTTACAGTTTACAGAGACTATATTATGAAATATATTGTTTAAACAATTTAAATAGCCGAATTTGAATTTTTGAATTCGTCAAATGTCAATCGTATGTCAATGTGACCAACTTCATATAAAAATAAAACTCAACATTTTTAATGAGATTTTTATTAAGTATTTATTATCAATTTATAATGCAAAATAGAAAAAATAGTATAAAGGACTCGTTTCATAAGGCTTTTTGTCGCACTCGTTCATTAGAAAACTCGCCTGCGGCTCGTTTTCTAAACTTGAACTCGTGCGACAAAATCATGCCTTATGAAACTCGTACTTTAATATACTATTGTGCAACTGTTTTGCCGAAAAACAATGTCATAAAGTTCTACTTTGTAACACTGTTTAATCAACTTTGTGACACTGTTTTATCCACTTTGTGACACTGTTTGTGGTGATTTTTTATGCGAGATTGACAATGGTTGGTAATGTGGCTTACGTAAGTGCTTTGACATTTGACGGTTCAACCAACGAACTGATAAGACAAGAAGCGTCACTTGTTGTCGGCACATTTAGATGTTTTGTCGCCGAAAATATAACTTCTAGCGCTACCTCATTATTGTAGCACCAGGTGCCTGAGTTGTCTTCTTATTCTTTTACACCAATCATAAAGAGCATGTGTGAGAGAGGGGAGTACTATTTCAACTCAATATGGCGGCCATTTGTAATCAGCTGTCATTAGCTGCATTAAACGTGTGTAAATACATCTTTTATAGTCTGGTTCACGTTGAGAAGGAAGTATTACTCTTACGGAGATAGTACCCAACGATGGCAAATTTATTTAAGTACTTAATTTTTCGCATGTTGTCGCGCTGAACAACTTGACGAATTTCATGTTGGCGCTTATAAATGTCAATCTTGTGAATGTTGTTTTTGTTTGTATTTATTGGTTGTCCCACTGTGTACCATTAGTATGAAAAGGGATAGAATAATGTTGATTGTATTAAATATTTATTCCACATCATAATATACAACACAAATAAGGTGTTCTGTTTCCTGTTCTAGTGTTTATTTTCAGGTAAACATAAATAGATGTATAAGAATTTCATAATAAATTTACAAATATTTACAGAGGTATGCTTACAACAAACTAAAGATCATTTCTATAGCCATAAGTGTATGGTTAACTTATATCGGATGACCAATATGAAGATGATGATGAGATCAATGTTAAATTTAGTAATATACTCTTTGGATTCATTGTCCAATTTCCACATGACTTCTTCAATTCAAATGAATAAACTTAAAACCACAATGTGTTAAATATTATATAATTATTATACCTCTGATAACATGTTTCGTGAAGTTTTTTTTTCCAATTCTCGGTAGAAACAGTGTCATATCTTTGCTGGATAAGCAGAGGCATATCTTAGCACTCAGAACGAAGCCATTTTTGTTGCCATCAACTAATGCATAATGTTGGCCATTACCCTTTGTTGCTCTTAGAGATGGATACTTAAATCTTGCACAAATGCTCGTCTAGATGTATTTGTTATGCTATCTGTCCATTCTACTACAAAATGTTATTTACCCACGATTTATCATTACCCTTTCGCTATGATATCTCCTAATAGTACATTAATGATCCTCATATAAATAATACCATAAATAAATATTCTCAAATATAAAACCAATGTCCATTAGAACATACTTCTCGAAAAATTAGGTTAACTATATGGAATTATAACAGCTGTTTTAATTGTGCTTACAAACAATAGACAACACTAATGACGGTGTTGGTAGTATTTATAAATTCAGATTAATTTAAAATTAATAAATAATGTTAGGAAAAAAAAAACCTGTGATAAATGCAAGTGACAGATATATATGTATTCGAAATCGAGAAATGACAGGAACAAGAAACAACGAATAATGCAGACATTATCATTACCGACAGCCGTCAAATAAATTTGGCAACAATCCCCATGATGGAGGGAGATAGACAAGTATGAGTAGGTATAAAATGAAAAGGGAAGCATATAGCCCATAAGAATAATACTTCTTTTAAAACTTAAACTAGACAATACAAAAGTTGATTACTTATAAATGCATTATTAGCATTATTATTAAATGACAAAATACAGCAAGAAACAAACAAAATAACAATAAGTTAAGTTGAATTGAAAACGCGGTAGAATTATTCCAAGGATAACATTTAATTATTCTCGATTATTCCAAAGGACCGTGAAGATCAACGTCAGAATAATGACTGCAGTGGCGCCCTCTCTGTAAATTAACAGTGCTGTCAGGACGCCAAAATCATGCATACGCACCTGTCAAAATTGACAAGTGTCCCTTCTTGTCTTATCTCTCGCTGGTTCAACTCATTTTTGTTTATTGATCGATAACCACAAACTATCAACCGAAGAAGAAATCAACAATATCAAAAATCATTACGGAGCAATAAATGAAGAAAAAATAATCTTAACAGCATATTTAATCGTCTTTAATAACGCAATTATTATAATCTTCACTGTAACATTGACATTATCATTTGAAGGAATGGAAACTGATGAAAATGACTGTTTATTTAGAAGAATATGTTGGTTATTAACTGCTGTTCCGTCCTGAACTATTTTTGCTTCAATTTTATTTTCTAGCACACAAGTCAACTCAAAAGGATGCTTTTCAGTAAGAGTCGAGGGGCCTAATCTTGTAGTACTTTTCACAGTAGATGTTTATTTAAGCTCTGAATTCTTTGTCAGATGTAAATAATTGCGCTATTTCAATTCTTTTTTTAACAGAAACATCAACTTATCCCTCAGCGACAGCTGACGATTTCCAGCCTCACTGCTTCTTTAACGTAATTAAATCACCTCCCTGGTTTGCAACGTGAGAAGCAGATAAACGACGAAAACGGTGCCCAAGTATATCTTGCTGGATTTGAAAGATTAAGGAACTTTGCTATTTTTAGTTGTTTCACTGTTCTTATTTATACCAATGGGAGACGTTGTGTATCTACCATTTCGATATGTTACGAAGAATCTATTGTGCGAAGTGTGTTTTGATCATAATTGAATATAATTTTTTGTAAAGGCAATTCACAGTGCATCAGTTACAAAAAAAAAACTCGAGTTACTTTAGTTTTTTGTGATGTTAGGTACAGTAACCATTATCTTGCTTGTTTGAAATTCTAAATCAGCTACAGACATATTTGCTAGTTCATCACGTCTAAGTACCCCACAATAGCCCATCCATAATTAATATAACACATACAATGAATTATGGTAGGGGTATATTTAAATTACATAATTAAAAAAAAATACTTTCATTGCTAAAAGTAACGATCATCATTAGTGTTTATAATATACTATTGCAGTAACGTCTTTCAAGCTAGTTTGCTTTAACGGCGCTGCAAACAAAAAATATATTTTTAAAAAACTCTTTCTATCGTAAGATAACTAACAATGAGTGAATTTACTTTGTTAATTTTCCATAGACAAAGGATTATACTTCAAACCGTTTCACAATGAAATATAGTGCAGTGTTAAGTTTGAAATCTCACAGATTCATTATTTAAGAACAAAAATATTTTTTATATAGTATTTAAGTTTTTCATTTTTCTTATATTAAATCTATTTCAACTTTGATTTCCCGTTTAAGTGTATTTGTTTATGTGGATGTGTTGCTTTCATAGTTCCGTGATGATTCACGTGAGAAGTGTTTATTATGCGGTTGCAGGTGCTTGCAGCGATCGTAGCACCTTTTTAGGCCCCCAGGTACCGTTTTGTTCCAATGGGTTTAATGTCATTATTCACTGCTGGTTTAGCCGTGATGACATTAAAGGCATACACAGTCGCTATAATGCTGGAAGAATCCTAATGAGTTGATTCGCGATATATGGATAACTAACAATAAGAAACAAATAAATACATAAATCACTTTTAGCTCGATCATTTTCAGGATGCGTATACACTATTGCACCAACCAAAGTTACGTGAAAATGGTGTGTCATTCTTTTCCGCAAGTCTTGATCATTTAAATAGCTTTAACACTATTTTTTTCTTTTGTTGTGGGAAC